>JAOQMQ010133886.1:0-11425 GCA_027563845.1 Erythroxylum subrotundum
AAGAAAAATCAACAAAAAGAATGTTTTCAAATAAAAACCTACCAAACTTGTTAGTAGCTTGATTTTTCATGAAAACCAACTGAGGAATAGCTACACTTTTGTTTTGACTGAATGATTATCAATGTGTGTGTGCAAATGATAGGGGTGAACATTAAAATTTTGATTAGTTGTATATTGAGTCCAAGGTGGTTAGACGCAAATTTTGCATGCTAATAATTTGGAACAACTTGAATGATTGTGTTTAGTGTTAAATTATTTCGTGAAGTTGAAGTCATTGCCTCATTTGTTGCATTGTGTGCTTTGTGCTTTGTGTTGTTTGTTGTTTTGCTTGCTTGAGGACAAGCAATCATTAAGTGTGGGGATGTTGATAGGTGTGAAATGCATCGTATTTTAGGGTATAGTTTGATATGTGTTTAGCCGTTTATTCGATTGTCTAGTATATGTTTAGGGTTGTGTTAGTTTGTGATTTATTTGTGTTTTAAGTGTTTTATGGGTTAGAACAATCCTTTGAGCTTAAATATGATGTTTTTGAGGTACCTTGATGTGGTTATTAGTGTTTCAGGGTCAACATCAAAGAACGAAAAAGTTTCAGAGACATTCGGGATAAAAAATGCCCCACAATCGAAGCCCAATTGCCACGATCGTGACAGAAGCCAAGACACGGCCCACGATTGTGGCCTGCGTTGGGCAGATGTGCAGACACTAAGAAAAGTCAAGTTTCAAGAGATTTTTCGGACCTTTTTGACATTAAAAAAACCTACGCTGCCCAGAACACAAAAGGTATATAAGGAATAAGACAAAGAAGGAAAGGGTCTTTTGATCAGCCACCATAACGAAACCCTAAATAAGAGAACTTTGAGAGATCGAGAAAGAAAAGAAGGAAGAGAGAAGAGGAAGACGACACAAACTCGATGTGCTTCCCAAAATAGGAAGCTTTTCGAAGTTGCGACCTCCCATTGCCCATTCGAGTTTTATTTCCTATGTATTTTAATTTTATTTGATTGTAGAACTGGGATATATAGTTTGACGATAGAATTGAATTGTTGATTGATGTTCTATACTCACCTTTGGAATTCTATTTTTGCTTTAATGAAATTTGATTATTTTATGTGTTTATTGAATTAATTGTGGTTTAATTCTGCACTTCATATCTCGATAATAAACTGAGAGGGTGAATCGAGAAAAAATGATTAAATTGGGCTAACGAGAGTTAGGTAATTTAATAGATTCGGAATTAAATCAGGTTGGTAAAACTTATGTAGAGAGATAACATATATGTTTCTAATTGTTTGTTAGAGAACTTAATAACTGATTAGGTTTTAGATAGATTGTTAATTGAGAGATTACAACTTCCCACAATCTAATTAAAGTTTATGCTTTAGGGTTCAATTATAACTTGAGAGAGAATAATTGACCCAAGGATCGTCTAGAACCATTAATTCGATAAATCTTAATTAGTTAGGTTAGCATTAAGGATAGATAATTTCCCTTTCTCTCTTTTGATTAATTCACTAGGTCAAATTCTAGGGTGAGCTATCATTGTTCAATAAATCAATCAATTTTGATTAATGGTTATCCACGTTCAATATGAAATTGTTAATTGTTGTTCATCGATTGTTTTCATTAAGTGTTAATTGTCAATTGGTGTTTTGTTACTTAAGTTTGGTTTATTTGATTTATTTAGTTCTCGTGTTTAAATTCATTGTTTTCTTAATTTCTGTTTAATAGTTTCCGAATTTAGACTTTAGGATTAGATTAACCCTTCTTGTGGGATCGATACCTTAAGTACTACGCAAATGACCTATACGCTTGCAGAATATCGAGGTTAAAATATTGAAACTTACACATATTAAAAAACTGCAATCACATATCAATGTAAAGGATTACATCAATTAACATATTATGCTATCAATACTTTTCATTCAATGTGTTCATGTCATTTATCACATTCTTCGGACCTGAGGCAAGCATTCAACATTCAGTTGAGTACACAGATATTACACATACAATTTGAAAATACTTCCATATACAGTCCCAAGTATCAAACTCCTCAGACCAACAATGTCCAAAATTATAAAAATCATATAAGTAACCGTTCAATAATTGAAAATTAACAAAAAAAAATTCAATCATAGTGAGAAACATTTAGGTTAACTCATAGTACGCTCTAGATATGTTATTGACTTGGTGATCTGGCAATGTCTGGATGTTGGCGATCACTATGCATGTTTATCGTCATGCATACATACATAGTTCAGTAATCACTAACTTGGTTAATCATATGATTATTCAATCATTCACATATATTTATGCCATGTTTCAATACATGCTCAATTTACTTTCCTGGTATGTATTCATATACAAGATCTTGACCATTCAAATATTACAGCTTGTCTATTAACACTTTGCATTTAGGTTTATACCTTGAGTAAGTTTGATTACTCTAAAATTCATCAATCATACATTTATTCAATTTTCATTCATACTTTCCTCATGTTCCTCAATGCTCATTCATTCATGCCTAGTACACATTACTTATATCCTTAAGATCATGTTTGCATTCATAAGAACACCTTTATTCCTTTGACAACTCATAATGTCTAGATTTTGATACATTGATATCAAAACAATCCATTTTTTAAGTTATGACTTCAATTATCAATCTAAACTTATCAAGCTTTTAACTAATTAATCAAGCAACAATATAAGTTCATTTCAAGCCCCAATCAAATCCACATGCACCAAAAGAAAGTGATGTATCCTCAAATGGTTCAATAATTACACAAAACAGAAAAATTTTCATTTCAAAGCATTGACAACGATCGTGAGGGACCTTGCCACGATCGTGGGATGAGTTCCCCAATGTGCACTATTCAATTTCCCTCAATTCTCCACGAATTTCATCTACTTAGGATCATCATTAACACTTCAAATTTTCCAGAATTTATACTCTCAAAAGCTACTTCAATTTATGCTAAAATATCTTCCATCTTGGTTACATAAATCTCATAAAACTCTACTAATTTGTTTCTTCACCATTCATTTTATAACATGATACATGTAGTCCTAACTTTTTCCAAATTCAAGAACAATTCAATAAAACCTATCTTTAGCAATTTACCTTCATTTATACTTCAAACCTCAACCTAATTCATCCATATAACAACCTATAACCTAATGTTTTCATGTATAAAAATCAAAACAAAAACTACCATTCATGCATCATTTTTCTAACACTCATTTAACGCTAATATCACAATCAATCCATCCCCAATTCAGTCATAATTAAGTTTTATAAACATATATCACAAGATCAGTATTTTACTTACTTGATCAACTTAATTGCCTCCTTAATTAGCAAGCTAACCTAGCCTTCCATGCATGCAGGACCATCTTAAGTACAAGGTGATAATGCACAAAACTTAGGCAAAAGTTGAAAGCTATGGGGAAGAAGTGAGTTCTTGGTGGTGAGAGGGAGGAGAAGAAGAAAGAAGACAAAAAAATGCAGAGATGAAACAATCTTCTGTAATAGTTCAATTCATTAGATGCAAGGTGTTATTATTCTACAATGACACTTGTCACATTGGCATGCAAGCCACTTGTCCTCTTTAAACATTGCCAAATGTCACTCAACTGTTATACCATTTGTCACTAAATCTCTAAGCCATTTATACTCAATCTCTAAGCCATTTATCACTCAATTCTACTGTCATGTGTCACTTATTTCATAGGCTTAGTCATTTTAAATTTTCACTTGTCAACTTGTCTTGTCAGTTGACATTTTTCCTAAGTTAAATGTACATATTAATTCATCAATCTCTCAATTGTAAGAAGTAATTCCAAATTACTGATTGTAATGCATCAATTCTTGTTATTGGTAAACCAAAGTACAGGACATTAGAAATGCATATTCATGTCACATTCATTTTAGTTTCATACTCCGAACTATGTCAATTGAGTGCAATTTGTCTAAATCACAATTCATGTGTGTATGTTATTATCATACATATGACTAAAATCATAAAATCATGACATAAATGTATCAAATTCATTCTAGATGATGCAACTCATGGGACTTAGTAATCTAACACTTTAATCCCTCAACAATTTAAGAGACGAGATATTACAACTCTCCCCCTTTAAGACATTTCGTCCTCGAAATTCTTAACTAGCTGATTCAACAGATAGGGGTAATGTTATCTCATGTTTTTCTCAGTCCCCCATTTAGCTTCTTCTCAAATGATTTCTCCAATTACTCGATTCCTCATATTCCTCAATGAGTTAGCCTGATATTCGACCATTTTTACTGGTTTATAATTCACAATATTTACAATCTCAACTTCTTGAGCTAGGAACAAATGTATCACATCTAACTTGTACCCCTGAACATACTGACATGAAATACATTATGGATCTAAGTCCTTTTAGCAATAGCAATGTTGTCATCTCAAATTCAAGGACCCAATAACTTAGTTTAGATACATTATAATCGACAAAGTACATATATTCTTTATAGTATGTTCAACTTCTAGTTTTTTAGTATCGTAATTATCTGACTTCAACATTCACCTCTGATTCGTTCAATATTCATCCATTCCTAAAAATGGAACATTTGATCTACATATTCAGTGAAAGTCCTTATCAAAGAAGATTTCTCTCCAAATTTACCTGTATTGTTCATAAAATCTTTCTCAATCAACTATGTTCATCTTTGCTTTTTAGCCATTCATAATACCTCAATAAGATCAATTACTATCATATCTTACATGATCAGAATGTTCTATATACTAAAGCTCGATTAAGTAATAGACGTGCATATTTACTCTTATGTTTTGGTATGTATCATCAAGATCATTACATTTTATCTAAAGATTTATTTGTGAAAAGTCACCAATTAATATTATAAGCTGATGATACCTCGATCTCAATTGATTCTAGATAACATTTGAATATTCTATGACTATACAAAAGTTACTTATCCTTAGTAGTTACCATTTCAATATATCCACATAAATCTATGCTGCCACTATGCTACTCTGATTCATCTCAGAATTTTTCTTATGGAAACTAAGACTTTAAGAGCATTCGATATGTCATAAATCATTCCATGTACCATATCCAAGCATGTAATACATGTGTGCTCTGTAACATCATTCGCTAAGGTAACCACACTATTAGATGTGCACTCACAATAACTGATCAACTTAACCTTGAGGACTTCTACATATATCGTTATCATTTATTTCATCTTACATAGGCATGTTCTCATTTAATTCAGAAATATAAGATATGTAACCATCATGAAATTTTGATATCGGATATATTGATATAATCTTATACTAAATCATAAGCTCTTAACACGATAATTAAACAACTATTCCAGTTCCAAGTTCAACCTCTCATGGTAATAGAAATTTTGGTTTTCTATCAACTTTGCTTGTACACTTTAAATCTTATCATTTCTTCCTGCATCTTTATTTTTCTCTATCAAATCCTTGAAAATGTATTCACATCCACATCAATTTAAAGGTATACACTACAGCATAATAATGATATCATATCGATGATATAACTACGAATACAAATACACTGAATCTATGTCTAACATATCGTACCATATAGTATCTCCTCTATCAAGATATTAACAAATTTACATTTTCTCACACTCTGACAGATCATCATTCTTCTCATTGTTTCTAACAGTTCAAACTCTTATCGAATGTTCATGCGTGTGACTTATTGAAATGCAACTAAGACTAGGGATTAGTTGCCTCTGCGTGCCTAATTGAACATTAATCAATAATGACAGTGTATGACATATTTAAGATGCATGTAACTTGACACAGATTATGATAAAATGCCTATGTAAGATGCTAAGCCTGGGCTCTGATACGAAAATGTAACATACCACTCTCATAGAGCATATGCCTGACATACCAAAGGATAATCAAGAGCATACCCTATGGGAATGGCATATTACGACAATCGCATTAACACATTTTAAGGCATCACACATATCATAAGCAAACCAATATTCATTTTGTCCCATTTCTCTTACAAACATATCTAGTCATAAATGTCATTACATTTCAAAATTTACGTGTACATTTTACAACAGTTGAGAAATGTTATTCTTGATGCATAATGACTATAGGCATCTAAAGGTACAATCGATCCCTACCACTAACTCATGTCCAGATGCAGTAGCTATACTCCAACTAGACAAGCTAGATCTCTTCTGAACCTGAAAAACAACGTTACAATTTTGATGAGTTTGCGAAACTCAGTGAGTGAATCATCATCGATGTGCTTACCCAAGTCAAATCATAAAAACAAACTATATCACATTGTATCACACTTTAACAACTCTAATATGTAATTCAATATTTCATACCACATCATATTCACCATCGATTTAGTAGATTTTCAGACAATTCAATAATTCATCTCAATTTAATAAGGCATTTCAATTCGATCATTTAATACATATAGGAATGCATATGCAAATGCACACATGGTTTCCATTTCCTTTTCATTTTTTCATATTTTAACAAGTACTGTATACCAATATTGCATATCACTATTTCAGAACAATTCAGTAATTCATCATAATCATTCATATGATACATGTGTAATTGTATATGCAAATGCACACGTGTCTCCATTTTCATTTTACTTTGTTGTGACCAAGCGCCTATTTACTGTCCAGTATCCATTGTGGATACTGGGTTCATTTCATTTGTTGTCCCATATCCATTATGGATACTGGGCTCACTATTAACTGAGTCTGTGGCTCTTTTGTGCATAATTCTTGAGCTTAAAGCTCTTTTCACATTGGTCACTTTGGTCATAACTCCTTTATCTAATCATGCATATCATTGTAATGGAATGCATCAATTCACATAATATGCTATCAATACTTTTCATTTAATGTGTTCATGTCATTTATCACATTCTTCGGACCTTTGTCTGGCATTCAACATTTACTTTAGTACACATTCTATATTACATATACAATTTGAAAACACTTCCATAGACAGTCCCAAGTATCAAACTCCTTTGACCAACAATGTCCTGAATCATAGCAATCATATAAGTAACCGTTCAATAATTGAAAGTTAACCAAAAATAATTCAATCATAGTGAGAAAAATCGAGGTTAACTCACATTACATTCCAGAAAAGCTATTGCCTTTATGATCCGGTAATGTCTGGATGTTGGCGATCACCATGCGTTTTTATCATCAGCATACACACATAGTTCACAAATCACTAACTTGGTTAATCATATGATTATTCAATCACTCACATTTATTTATGCCATGTTTCAATGCATGTTTAATTGTCTTTCTGGGTATATATTCATATACAAAGACCTTGACCATTCAAATATTATAGCTTGTATATTACCACTTTGCATTCAGGTTTATACTTTAAGTTTGATTACTCTAAAATTCATCAATCATACACTTATTCAATTCTCATTCATACTTTCCTCATATTCATCAATGCTCATTCATTCATGCCTAATACACATTACTCATATCCTTACGATCATGTTTGTATTCCTAAAAACACCTTTATTTCTTTATCACATCATAATTTCCAAATTTGGATACATTGATATCAAAACAATCCATTCCTTAAGTTATAACATCAATTAACAATCTAAACTTATCAAGCTTTTAACCAATTAATTAAGTAACAATCTAAGTTCATTTCAAGCCCTAATCAGATCCAGATGCACCAAAGTAAAGTGACTTATCCTCACGTGGTTCAACAATTACACAAAACAGAAAATTTTTCGTTTCAAAGCATTGACCACGATCGTGGGATGGGTGCCCCGATGTGCACTATCCAATTTCCCTCAATTCTCCACAGATTTCATCTACTTAGGATCATCATTAACACTTCAAATTTTCCAGAATTTATATTCTCAAAAGCTACTTCGATTCATGTTAAAATAGCTTCCATCTTGGTTACATAAATCTCACAAAACTCTACTCATTTCTTTCTTCACCATTCATTTCATAACATGATACATGTAGTCCTAACATTTCCAAATTCAAGAATACTTCAATAACACCTATCTTTAGCATGAATTTTCCTTCATTTATACTTCAAACCTCAACCTAATTCATCCATATAATAGCCTATAACCTACTGTTTTCATGCTTAGAAAACAAAACAGAAACTACCATTCATTCAACATTTTTCCAGCACTCATTTAGTACCAATATCACAATCAATCCATCCCTAATTCAGTCATCATTAAGTTCTATTAACATATATCACAAAAGATCAGTATTTTACTTACTTGATCAGCTCAATTTCCTCCTCAATTTTCAAGGTAACCTAGCCTTCCATGCATGCAAGACCATCTTAAGTACAAGGTGATAATGGACAGAACATAGGCAAAAGTTGAAATTTGTGAGGAAGAAGTGAGTTCTCGGTGGTGAGAGGGAGGAGAAGAAGAAAGAAGACAGCAAATGCAGAGATGAAACAATCTTCTGCAATAGTTCAATTCATTAGATGCAAGGTGTCATTATTCTACAATGACACTTGTCACATATGCATGTAAGCCACCTGTCCTCTTTATACACTGCCAAATGTCACTCAATTGTTCTGCCATTTCTCAGTAAATCTCTAAGCCATTTTTCACTCAATCTCTAAGCCATTTGTCACTCAATTTTACTAATATGTGTCACTTATTTCATGGGCCTAGTCATCCTAAATTTTCATGTGTCAACTTGTCTTGCCACTTGACATTTTTCCTAAGTTAAATGTACATATTAACTTATCAATCTCTCAATTGTAACAATTAATTCCAAATTACTGATTGTAATCCATCAATTCTTATTATTGGTAAATCAAAGTAAAAGACATGGAAAATGCATATTCATGTCACATTCATTTTAGTTTCATACCCAAGAATATGTCAATTGAGTGCAATTTGTCTAAATCACAATTTATGTGTGTATGTTATTATCATGCATATGACTGGAATCATAAAATCATGTCATAAATACACCAAATTCATTCTATATGTTGCAACTCATGAGACTCAGTAATCTAACACTTTAATCCCTCAACAATTCAAGAGACATGATATTACACATTAGGTCAATGGAATATGCAAGAGTCTAATAGAAAAAGTTGTCTTTATCTTTCCAACAAATTTATAAGCAACATCATTGCCAATGATGAACAGTACATTCTTTTTAGGCCCCAACTTGATTCACAACCTCATCAAATACCTCTAAAATAGTATCACTATTCTTTATAAGGCCAGATACATTGATTGATAAAGAAAAACATTGTGCCTTTAATAAATAATTCAAAAAATCTTTAATAGGATCTTGTCTTTTATTTTTTCAACTATTACACTTGATTGAACACTCATAAGTTATCCAAGTCATTATTAAGTAACTTTTTATTTCACTAATAAAATTAATTAAAAGATTATGTATGTAGTCATCAAATAAAGGAGCTTTATATCATAGACTATAAGAGGCAATAATATCTATTACAAGCTGGAAATAATAAGATTGAGCAATATTAAATGATACACCTACATCATACCACCATCTAATCATTATTATGTCCATATTATGAGCTGTTTCTTTAGAGTGTAACGTATTATGAATTGAAGGTTCAGTTCTTAGAGCTGTCCATGGAGTAAAAACTTAGATATTTATCTTCTTCTTTTCCTTATAACAATTCTAATAATCCCATCATTTTTGGTAGGAGTAATAAATTTCGTATTTTCAACATCACCCTTATTAACGCAAAATGAACTTCCACTTCCAACTTCATGGTTAAGTCTTTGCCTTGTTAATTTCTCATTTTGATATTCTGCAAATAGTTTTCATCGGTCTCTTCATATCATGACAACCTTTCATACAAGGTTTCACAATTGATCCTAGCTAAATGTTTCTTTAACTTAGTAATTCTTTCACCAATCAAATGTTTGTTACAATACAAACATATTGTATAGTTGTTCGTACTAGAAACCAATCTTGCATGAGATTAAGTTAGAATGTTGAATCTTTTTGAAGAAATTGAATTGTTAGTATACTTAAGCTTTCTTCCCTTTATTTGTAAAATGAAAAATAATAACTTTATGTTAAGACTGAACTTATTTTTACATAACTTTGTAGAAAACTTAATAAACAATTCATAACTTAATTTGCGAGAAATTATTGCATAAATCTAATGTTTAAGAACATGACTTGTAGTATATGCTTATTTAATATTTTTGAGGTTTGTTTTCAGTCATAATTAGTAATTGTGTGCATGAGTTCAAAAGGTAAAACAAAACGGTTATGACAAAAGGAAATACATACTTATGGGTTTTATAAGCTCATTTGAAGTTCTATTCATATTCATATATCCATTCCAATATAAAGCAATAAAAGCCTAAACCAAAAAATAAAAGCCTTACACTACTTAGAAATTAGAATAATAAACTGAGAATCATTTACTTTCTTCATTTGTTCTTACTTCCATATTGCCCTAATTCCTAAAATCATTTTCAACTTTCAATTGTCTGAACTTGAAAGCATCTTACCTAGCTGCTAAGATGTTGGGACCTGATCTCGGAACCGGACCCCATCCGGAAAACGGAAGAAAAACGGAAAACAAAAATGAAAGAATCCGAAACGGAAACAAATCGGATCAGAAGTCATTATCGGAAACACTATCACGGATCCAGAAGCGAATCGAAGGGCTCGGATCCTAAACTCGAAAGCGAAATTGAAGGAAATGAAAACAAAACGAATACCCGACATTCGAGAACAAATATCTTAGACAACAAAGTAGCGTGTCGTGTTGGAAACCTTATAGACACTATTAATCCGGTATAACAACCATCATCAACTTTCTACTTCAAAAAGTCAACTATCTTAATTCTCCAAAATTTAACATTTTCACTAATCATTTCTTGCTTCAATTTATTTATTTTCAATTCCATATAAACTCAAAACACCATTTCAGGCTATAAGTCATCATAACCATAACTAACAAAAGTATACACACATTTTACCTATATCTCATAAAACCACTTAAATTCTCCAATTTTCCTTTTTTTTTCTTTACACATGACTAATTCACCACAAATTTATCGTTTTATGCCAAATTTTAACTCAAAATTTTAAGAAAAGTTCGGGGTCCAATATTTCTCCCCCTCTTAAAAAATTTCGTCCTCGAAATTTTTACTTAAGAAATCACCAAGTACTTGCTTCTAAAAGACCATAATCACTCACTTTTTTATCTAATTCCTTATCACACATATTCTTAACTCATTCACACTATTTCACTTCTTGTATCTAATACCACCAATATCATATTAAAACACTATATCCGTCAATCAAATATCTCTTCCCTATTTACACACATCATCAAATCAATCTTTTGAATTTTGATAC
>JAOQMQ010133955.1:0-11419 GCA_027563845.1 Erythroxylum subrotundum
AAAATAGCTTTTGCGGTGGGAAAAAGTGGTTTTGGAGTCTCCAAAAGCTGAACCAAACACACACTTATCATCAAAATTATTATTAAGGTCATTTTGACTTAACAATTCCATCACAATGTCATCTATAACATTACTTTGTATGAATCCACAAATCACCTTACAATAAAAAATAAATTTAACCTTAAAAACAAAATTTAATAACATTTAAACATATCAAAATTTAGTCACCAATTACTTGTATCAATTATTAATCCTCAACTAATTCAACCGTAATGTGCAATTGTATCCTCCAAATATATTCATAAATTACTTTTCCAGTATTAAAATGCTAAATAACCTAATAAACTTTTGTAATTATCAAGTCATAGAAACTAAATAACTTATATACTAAATTCTTAGTACTTTTCTAGCTATCATGGCTGATATGCTACGAGATAGAAGCATTCTACATTTCCCGTGAAATACTATATCTTACTTCCCTTGTGTACCAATCCTAATTTCCTTTAGATGCAATCCACATTGACAAAATGCACTATTAGTCAATTCCCTTCCTAGTATGACTTCATAGTCATGGATGTCTAATAAGGTCAACTAACTAGAGAGCTTCTAATTCTAACTACTATGTAACTACCTTTATGACCGTTCTACGCTGCTAGCGTAGCTTTAGTGAAAGTAGTTATTATCATATGACACTCTAAATGCTCTAACTTTACACTAATCTATCTAAAAAAATCTTTTAGAAACATAGTGTATAGTTCTGGGATCTATCTAAATTTATTCATCACTATTGAAACTATAATCATACCTATCATTATACCGGATGTATCCTCAACATCCTACTGGGTTAATGCAATTACCCCAACCTATGTAGGTGGTCTCCTTCCATATTAATTACACCTTGGTATTAAGCTCCTAGTATTTTGGGATTCTCTGGACACTGTAGATGATTTGACTGGCCTCTGACCAGACGATATTCCTCGGCTCATCCTTCTGCCATCAAACCATTTAAATTTATTATTTTTAGCCAGATCCAACCAAATTAGGACGCTTTCGGGTTCTTTACTCCCATCGAATGACTTTGCACTTCTCTTACAAATACATTCAATCAAACTCCCTTACACTACTAGGGCCTCCTGCAGCTGGCACATCACCACTGCCCATATCTATATTGTTCATTCAAGGTTTAAAAAAAATTCCACCAGGAGTTTTGCCAATATTAGTGATTCTGGGTGAGGTTGATTCGTAGAGAAAAAATTTACTAATCCATCCTTGTGTTCGGCCTCCCCAGTTGAAGTATTTCAAGTGTCGAAGCCTCTAGTGTGGCTTTGGGACTCCTAAGGTTTTGTTGGTGTATAATTCTTTGAATTCAAAGATAAACTATATAACACTGGAAATTTTTTAAAATCAGATGCATGAAAAATAAAATAAACTTTCTGGGATGCCATGTTCACAAAAACAACGTAAAAACACATTATGAAATCATAACATGTATAAAGATAACCCTATTTCAAAACCTGCTCTGATACCACCTAAAAGGACCCATCCTAGATTTCCCCTTTTAGAACAAATTGGAGCTCTCTCGGTGACCCCACAGTAGCCCTCCAATTGATATCTCTCAAATGAAGGGTTCTCACAAAGCTAAGCCATTCAACTCTTAAAAACCTTTTATACTTTAAAAGTTAAGAGGGTGGAAAGTAGTGGGATTTTTTTTTTACTTTTTGAAAATCCAACAGCACAATAACTGCTTTTTTTAGGATTCCCAAATTTCAAAAACTTGCATAACATGATTTAAAATACTCCTAGTATTTCATATACCATCTTAACTTCTAAAATGGGACCTTATGTCCTCGTCACAAGCAACTATAAACATATAATTCTCAACATTTTAAAAACATAACATATAAAAATTAATTAAACAATATAAATAAAAAACATATATTTTCATAAACATATATAATGTTTCTTAAAAAACGTTTGGCTTGAGTTTGGGATTTCTGCCCAAACCCTTACATACCTTATTTCTATTAAGGATCAAAGTCCTCGTATTTCATTAAGTAAACTATATTTACAATCCCAAAAATATTTACAAGATCACACTTTTTAACCCTTTCCAAAATAATTTAAAACATATATACAAGGAACTAAGCCAATTTCAAGGAAACACATACATAGAAAAAATGACACAAGCACAACAGCACCTGACGATACAACTAATCCTGTGGTGGAATCCCAGCTACTGAAGCACCTATAAGCATACCTGGGGTGGTTTATTTAAAACATATAAAAATAAGGGTAAGCTAAACAAGCTCAATGAGTATTATTCATCTTACTAAAAATTAAACTTTTAATAACAACATAATTGAAATATTCCTATACAATAATAAAGCTCCTAGTGAAGTAATTTCCATAAAAATATATTCGTGCAACATAAAATTTGGTAATAAAATAGCATTCCGTAAAAAAATTTAAATTTTTATGAACTACTATTTCGAAATGCTTTTTGAAATTAAACTCATAATATAAAAGTTTCCATTTTCCATTTTCCTTTTTACTTAAACAATAAACAGTAGTGGCAGTAAGTTTTCTGAAAATTTTTATAATAAAAATAAGCCAACCATTAGAATTGGTACCATATGAACCACATGGTACCTTAGGAATTAAGTCACGGAGCTGGTTTTATATCGCTCACGACTAGTCAACCACTAGTTATGCAATTGGTTCTACATCGCTTACCCGTAATAGGTTAATCGTTACAAATTGGTAGTTGCAGAGCTGATTTTATATCACTTACCTGTAATAATTTTGGCTAGCACTATATTTACCCAATACGTGCAAAGGGCTACTCACTAGACTACTGACAGACACAACACCACCCGTTGGTAGTAACTGACGCCCCGTAGACACTGTCATGCATGTTTTAGGGTACTCTGATTGGTAAATCTTTAATACCATCAAAGCATACTATACGCTAAAAATTCATTTCATTTTTATCAACAAATAACATAATTTATATCACCCCTATACGGAACCTGCAACCACCCACATACATGGCAACTAAATTCCTGTACAAACAGTCATGGTATACATTTCTATTCATTCATAAAGACTGTCATCATACATTTTTCTATTCAATTCTATACATATACATATTGAAAAGTTTCATATCACTTAACATTATTATTAAAAAAGTAGTATTACATCTTTACATTTACATGATAATCCAAAAGAAAACATTACAATTTCATATATTACATGTACAATCATCTTTAACCAAAAAAACACATTCCAAAGGTACTTTTACTCCTAGTGGTTGGCCTTGGTCCCTGCAGATGTTCCCTATACCTCACTCCTAATACTTGGACCTACACTGATTAACACCCATGCTAAGCTTGAAAGCTTAGTGGGGAAACACTTAGTTTGGATGACCACTCACAACAGTCATCCGCCAAGCACACACATTCATAAACATCACAACTCATATAAATAGTGATGAAACACTTAATCAAGGTGCATAATGCAAACATGCTTCAATATGTTATTCATATACTGTAAATTCACATTAATAAGCCAAACATTGATATTCAACGCTCAATGATACAAATTATCAACACAAATACAAATGTTCATCAATACCAATTATTTATATTGTCATGCTGTATTTCTTATTAATAGCCATTTACTTTACTTTTTGTGTTAGGCCTGCGCATTCCCGTTGGTGTGGATAATAGGAATTGTCGATATATGAAGATATCAAAACTATTGATACTTGAAAGTATCGAATTGCGGATACTCGAAGGCATCAAACTGTGGAAATACTATAGTCTCAAAATGAAGACATCATTGGTTTCATACTGTAACAGCTTCACTATAACCCTATAGGCATGTCTCTCTATCCACCACCAAGTCAATAGAGCAGGCACTGTAACGTTTCCTTTAACCATTTGTCCATTTCATAATTCATCATATGATATTCACTTAAAGTCATAAAATTTCTATTAAAGTGCATACTACATACATATGAGCAATAAATATGTGTACAAATCATCTATGTATATGTAAATTGTCTTTAGCATGCATTATGATCACTCTTAAATTCCAATGTTTAATCACCCGATTCATATATGGTATGTCCTATTTTAAAAAAGTTTGGGTAAGATACAGTAAAAATCTGAATTGAAAACAAGATCACGGTCATGATAGAAGATCCTTCTCCAGGGTCATGATTGTGTCTAGAGTGTCACGGTTGTGATAGAAGAGTTCTCTACTGGGTCACGATCCTGATACACATGTCGTGCTCATGACAAAAGATCTTGATGTTGTTTCACGATCGTGACAGCCCTATCATAATCGTGACAGACATTGGCCATTAATACCTCTCTTTGTTCCCTAATATGAATATAGAAAAAGTTTGAACTAGGTTTTGATATCTTCTGGACATTTTTCCCCTTCCAAAGAATGAAAAATCAAGCCATTTTGACTTCTAATTCATGAGATATATACTAAATATTACAAGCTGTTCCAAAATAGGGGCAAAATCTGGTTACCAATTTCCAATGTCATAAAGCCAGAATTAAGTCAAAGTCTCTTCTAGATATTTCTATTACTATGTCTTAGGTTTCATATGCAACTGAAATCACCTAATTTCGAGGTCTGTAGGCTAAGTTATGACCCAAACAATGTAACTGGTTCAAACAAACCTAAGACATAATTCCACTACATGATACTCTCTTATCATATTCAACCAATTCCATATAAGGTAACAACAAAATAACACCAACACACCATCCCAATAACCATTCCATATCCAAATGAATCTTTGTATCCATTCAAATATACAGACAAAGAGAAACTAAACGAAGTGTAATCCCAAACCTTAAAATTGGCCAAGTAGTTCTTCTAATGTCTTTCCTTTCCTTCCTTTGGCTTTGCTTAACTCACCAACTAGAAACACCACAAATATATATCTCAATCCCAATTTCAACCTTATAATTCTAATTATTCATAAGCAAAGGAAGAAAAGATAAAGATGAAGAGAAAACCAATAACTTTTACCTTGATTTCCACCTAAGATTAGCTTGATTCCTTACATGCAAAATGATGGGATGAAGAAGGTGAAGTGGACAGAAAATGAGAGAGGAAAAATCTGGAATTCAAACCCTAAAATGTCATCCCTCTCTCCTCTCCATATGCGCATTTCATACATTTTCAAGACTTACACATATGCTTAATTCCTATTTGACATATATGCTTTATTCTTATTAGTCACATATGTTTTAATCCTATTGGTTTATGTGTTGACTTTAGGAAAATTGGATATCGGTCTTTCTTCTTCCTTTAATTCCTACATTGGCCTATAATCTAATTAATTAATCTCATTCTCATCCATATTTCATGTCTAAGTATATATGTCCATGCCGAAATGAACAAATTACCCATTTATCCATTTCTTTTACGGTAAGTACCATTATGTCTCTTATTATGCTTAGATGCTCTTAATTCATTATGTTCACTTTTTAATACACCCTAGACATGCTATAATACTTCTAGGGTATATATTGGGGCCTTACAATTTCAATGTAAATTCAAATCATATAAAATTTAACTTTCAAACTAATATTTATATATTGCTAAAACATAAACTTATACTAGCAACATTCACTTGTAATATATCATTTACATAAAACTTAACATAAATATTCATATCATGATAAAATAAAAACCATTTGCATAAAATCAAATTAAAGTATACTCACTACCTGCTAGTTTCCTTTTCACCACTTCAAAATCCTTCAGTTGGTTTTGTGTTTTGATATGAAAACCTAATACAAATACATTAAACTCCTCAATACATTTTCCAACCAAATACACCATAACTGATTTCAACTTCATTACTTTCCATATATACTCCATATACTATTTTCTCCAAATAATAACATAACAATTCATTTAATAATTCCAATGCCACAAATACAGTTAATGACCATCCTTAATTACATTCATATGGTCATTACATTATAACTATACTTTTATACCAAAAATTCCATTAAGGCTAAACTTAACATATTTTATATTAAACTTTTCCAATTCAATTCCATTTGATTTCTAACACTTAAAACCAATCCAAATTCACTTTGATGACATTTTAATACACACATTTAAGTCATAAATTTTCATTAACAAATTTTTACATAATCACGCACCCTTGGCCGAATTTCAACCAAAACCAATTCCAAACCAATTATTTTTCATTTCTTTACTTCATTAGCATCAAAATCATACTATGAACGTAATAAAACATCAAAATAGAATTTTGGATCATATCACATTAAAAACCGTAGCCATGGCCAAAACTTTATCTAATCATTTCCATGGTTTTTCTTCCATTCTTTCATCATTAAACTAACTTCCTATTGTCATTCATTAATCTTAAATCACCAAATGGCAAAATAAAACAATTTAGGCAATGGATCTTACCTTTGACTAAGTTTGACCGAGGTTGCTCACACTAGTTTTCTTGATTTTCTTCTCCTAATCACCTCCAATGTGATAAACCCTTGATATCACATCATAAGGGTGCAATTCACACCATCAAAACCAATTCTAATCTATAACACAACAAATTCAAATTTTCAACAAAACTAGTAAGTTTACCAACCCAATTTCTTCTTCCTCTTCAATTGGATGGCTATGGGATCTTGTTGGATGCTTGATTGGAGTTAGAAGAGCATGAAAAACTCCTTAGATCACTTCTCCATGGCTTCGCCAAACCTCTCTCTTCTCCTTTTTCTTTTCTATCTCTTTTTCTTCCCTTTTTCCGTCAATGACTGGCCACACTCTTTTTAAAGAGATGAAAATTTGGCTTAATCACACTTTTTTCCCACCATTTCCATTAATAACATCTCATAATTACACCTTTACCAAAAATTCTCATATTTATACTTTAACCCATGCAACTTGTCACCATTTAATTAGTTACTTTTCAAACCAATTAATTTGTGCTTATCTCATAGAAATCTTCCCAGGCAATGCTCATATGGAATTTGGATGCATTTGGTTTGACAAAAAGACCATTTTGCCCTTTTTTTGAACTTAACGTACTTTATGTCCAAATATATTCCAAAGATATTCTATGGTCACCCTAACTTCAAATTGGCCATTAAATACTCCAATTGGGCATAAAACATTTAAATTGGTTGCCTGAAAAAATTTAAATGGGAGAAAAATCACTAATTCCCATTATTTTTCAATAAAGGGCACTTTAGCCCAATGATTTCAAATATCTTGAAATCTATCCGAATGGACTTATTCTTACTCAAATACAGTCTTTTTTTCAAACTCTAAAATCTTTTCTGATAATTTTTTATCATTAAGGTCCGCTCTTTAAAATTACTATTCACAGACACTATTCACTCGAAACACTATTCATCTAGTTTGTTTTTATTGACTCAAAACTTTCCTCCTAAGGTACTAGGTCTAGGGTTTCACACATATAAACACCTTTAAATCTCAAATTTTCCATTTTACCTTTTACCAAATTAAACCGATAAACTTTTCTAAATAAATTAGAAAAATATTCTATATAATTCTAAACCTCAAATTGACCTCAGTATACTCTAATTAAACCTAAAACCCTTCAATTGCATGCTTAGAACAATTTAATTGGGCACATTATCCCTAAAATCCAATATTTTTCAATACAAGTCTTTTTATCCGAAAATTTTCAGAGTACCTGAATTCTATTCAAACAACTTTTGTTTTGACCTATTTCAATTCCTAGGGACTCTAATCCTAATTTCGGAGCTTTTTTTTATCATATTTCGAAATTGATCACTAACTTTTTTGGTAGCTTGGAAGAATTTTCGGATTGAATATGAAAATTATCGAATGCCATTGAAATCATCCAGATTTCATTCAAAAGTGTCACCTAAATCTCCAAAACACATTTCGCAACTCTTAATCTCATTCGGACTCATTCCGTAGCTTTTCGTAGTTTTCAAAAGTTTTCTGAAAAATTTCCAGTAAAGTTCAAATCCATATCTGATCTATCCATGATCTTCGTTATAACCTCAATAATACATTTAAATGCTTAAATTACTCTAGTATACCATAAATAGAGCATACTATATCAAATGTATGTACAACACATTACATAATACAATAATCGAACTAGTATATTACAAGCGTACAAGTAATGTTCCAAATGAATTTCTCATATAGGATCATTTAAGTAAGCTTGTTCTCTAACAAACACCGATACGTTTAATTAAGTATCGCATACTTTAATGTCAAGTTTTAGTAAATAATGACTATAAACAATTTAGAGATAATACATACATGCAAATTTGAAAAATAATATTATGCGTTGTTTAATACATTGTTCACAATATTAAAGTGATTATATTTTCATTAAATATCATGTTTGAATTTATGTAGCCTTGTAATATGCCATTTTTATTTTATTAAAAATATATAAAATCATGACTTTGGTTCTATATATTTGATATAATTTTGAAATCCTAGCCCCAATTATACATATTTAACTTGATTTCATCATATAGTAGTTTTTGTACCAATTTTCTATTGTTTTTGAACTTTATAAATAGGTCTATCGTGTTTTATTCCTATGTTGATAAATTCTATATTCTACAAACCCTCTGCTTCTCAAATTTTTATACAAGAATATACACTAGAGCAAAACTTCGTGATAGCTTCATCTAATTCTAGTGATCCACAAGTAGATGTCATTATGTTGATGTAAATCAATTATTCTCATGTTCTTAATCAACTAGATTTTTATCATTATAGGTAATAAATCTTCTAATTTACATTAAGTTATAAAGCAGATACATCATGAATTTATTGACTACCTTCACATTTATCTCCATATACCTTCATGCATATCATCCTCGATAAGTTTTATGGTAAAATCATGTTCTGCAACAGTTATTTTTTATTTTCATTTGTCTTTTGATATTCTATTAAAACAATTTTAAAAATATGAAGAAATGAAAATTTATTTTGAAGCATAAAAGAACTTTTAAGTGTATATCATTAAAGAGAAATCATAATAGGATCACCAACATAAATAATGATGGTATAAAATACACAATTAATATAGCCAATCTGGGAGAATATTGAAATTTTTTCACAAATTGGGCTACCACTAATTTTTGAATTAAAATCGGCCAATAAAATTATGATTAATTTAGTTATGCATATATGATTTAATGAATAGTTTAAGAATTAAAAGATTTAGTAGAATTAGAGATAATGTTGGAAAATTAGGGTGAGATTTGATCTCACATGTTGTGAAATAAATATGAATTCATTTTTATTTTTCAAAGCCACGATCACTTAAATTCTATAACATTATTAACATATAAAACGTAATAAAGTGTGAAACATAATTTGTACCCTATTCCAAAATTTGATCATTTTCTTATTATTTCTCTCGACCTATTTATGAAATAAGCTTATCTCAACTATCATAGTTGTACAAGTGTTCGACCTCTAAGAGGATCCACAAAACATGTTGAGTGAACTCCGCAATTGTTATATAGGGGTTACGTAACGAATGTTAGCTCCCTTAGAGTCTAAGCCTATTTGTAATAGAGTTTGAGCATCTTCGTAATTTAATTAAAATTAAATTATAAATTTAATTAAACTTTAATTAAAATTACGTTTAATTCCAATTGAATAAATTATATCCAAATAAATCCAATATATCATATTGAAAATTATTTTATAAATATCTCATATTTAATCATAAAGTTTTTCAAACTCTATAATCAAGTCCAACTTAATTATAAGACCTTTTTCTCTCTTTAATATTTTCTTTGTGTGTGTCTTGTTAGGTTCCCAAATATATTGACAATAGATATAAATTATAACCCTAAATTATATTTAGGATTCAATAAATTAAACTCATTTAATTTGTCTTTATTCTCTAATTAAAAATCTATATCCATAAATTAAGATTGGTGTCTAGCAAAGCATTACGACCATCCAAATATTTAGAAATATCAAAGTGGATTTGACTAACCTTTTAAGGCAAAATTTTTCATATTCAATCACTTCATCATACAATATTTTGATTAGACATAAAACTTGGAAATAATATCTATTATATTTGATTCCAATCATATTAGTTCCCCACCATTAGCAATTGATTTAATTTTGAAAACTATTTTCAAATTATCATTCTACCTTGTGCAAGGATTTTTCGAATCAATACTAATTAAGAATAAAAAAACATTAGATGATGAATCCCTTATTGATCGTTGAACTACCTCCATATAGTTAATTTTATATCCAATGACTACCGACTTAGCTACCCTTGACTAGAATAGATCATAAATAATATCAAAATATGAAAATCCTTATATGAGATAGTTTAGAAATTTTAATTCAAAGGATCACTTATACAATTATCACGACGAGAATTTTTATAGAGATGCACGTAATGTTCATAGATTTCTCATATGTGGACAGTTCATTGAACTTTTTCTATAACAAGCACATATATGTTTGCTTAAGTATTTCCATACTTTAGTCTATGAGATCAACTACTTCTTTCATAAGGAAGAAACATAACATATGTTAGTCTTTTTACGCTCTAATAATGTCCAATCGTAATAGAACAACGACTAGGAACAATTTAGAGATAATAATAAATGCAATATGAATCTTTTAATTAAAAATTATTTAATTTGTACATATGTTTATCCCATAGAATTTATCATATACATCTGAATATGTATAAGATAAAGAATGTCACTAAATTATTATGTCACTTGACTACAATCAACCGATTGGATGTAGGGCAGATATAGTGAAAATTAATCTAAATTTTTACTTTATATAATCAACTAAGTAAACTGTCTATACATTTTTTGGTCAACCTAACAAAAAATAATATAATTCATATATAGTAAACAAACAAGCAGTAAATTAAAAATAAAAGAAATAGAGAAACAATTCTTTAGAAATTAGAGACTTCCAAAACTAAATGGAATACGTAGTTTTATATATCAATAGGTTTAATTACTTTTTAAAATTTTTACTTAATTTAAAATTGTTATTTCAAATAGAATTTGAAAAACAATATATGTGGTCACTTCTATGAGTTAAATAGTACAAGATCGAATTATAATATTTTTTGTATCTCTTCCTTATCTAAAGTATCATTTTGTAGTTTTTACAAAACTTTTAATTAGGATATATAGTTTCATTAGATAATTAGTGGTTCAGCCGGATTTTGCTGAGGCTGGACGTTGTTATTCGGATCCATGGAGTTGGCAAGCTTTGACTCGGTAACAACTGCAAAACAATAAAGGCACGCTGGGGGTTGATCTCCGGTAAGCCCCTCCGACGCTCAAGTCAGTATGTTTGTAAGGATTGCAGTGATTGTAAAGCAAAG
>JAOQMQ010134036.1:0-11413 GCA_027563845.1 Erythroxylum subrotundum
GAATATTCCACAACTTTTGTATAAATTTGTAATCCGAAATGAAGGGCCCAAATGGCCATATGGGAATTTTGTAAATTTAATGTATGATTAAAAAGGGATTATTCCCTACTTGATTATTGACTTCCGCATAATGTGTGTTTGTGTTGGCAAAAAAAAAAATATATTTATACCGATTTGAGTGGTTTAGTGTTTTAGCACGCCACCCTCGCGGGGCATGGACTCGGATATCACTTTTGATGTCGGGTTCGGGTCGCGCGGGAGTGGGGTGCTACATATCATGCTAACCATCTGCTTCAAGAGAAACAGTTAGGGAAATAAGATAGATATTTCGCCAGATTTTGGTCTTAAAAAAGAGTCTTTTCTATCTCTTATTGCATCGTTTAGCTCTTATTGCAACGACAAAACCACCTTCTTCTCATGTTCTAGTATTCTTTTATCACCAAGTATTTTTTAGTCTCTTATTGCATCTTTACAACGACAAACCACCTTCTTCTCATGTTCCAGTATTCATGCAAAAGAGAAGTGAGAGAGTAACATGCACATGTTACTGTAGCATAATTAAAATTAATTCATTAATTCATCAACTATGTTTTGTTTCATGAGAGAGGCCTTCTTGTGTTTCAAGGGTTGAGATTGATGAAGTTTTATATCAGGCTTCTGATAAGTTCAGTAGTCTAATAGTTGCTAAGTTCAATAACCTCCGGACTTAAAAGTCGTAGATTCCGCATTAATATCCAGTAATTTCTGGACTGATAATCTAGTAGCTTATGGATAGCTCATCATTTATCACAAAATAAGATTGAGCATTTTTCATTATAACATCTACGTCAGGCTTTACTGTTTCCAAGCTCCTGTAATGGTTGATCTCTAACCTCTCTTTAGGGTGCAAACGGTAGTTACTTGTTGAAGAAATCCAACTTCTTCGAAGCCTCATTTAGTTTCTGGATCCCATATTTATCCTGTGACATTTTGAAGTATTTCTCCGTTTGTGAACATGGTATTTCTCCCAAGGGCTGTCACAAAACTTGTCTGACTTTCTTTTGAGGAAACAATTTTACCTTCCCACTAACTACCGTCTTCCCCATTTATGTTTCTCCACTACACCAGGCATTCATCACCCTTTGTCCAGTTTGTACTCATAGCAGCATCATATAACCGTAACATGATATATATACTTACTTATTAGTAGAAAAATAGGTTAGCAAGGAAACCATTTTGCTATGTAAAGAACGTATTACTGTTTTTGATTAATACATGTTGTCATACAAAGCTTGTAGTTATATCTTCTATAGTTACATTTAATTTTTTTTTTCTTTCAATCATGGAAGGTGACCCTTAATTGTCACTTTTATTACTCCTTAAAGCTTGGAGCTGAGATCCCATTTTAACCAACAAGATGTAGTTTATGATAAGGATCGAATGGTATAATCGAAAAGCATATTGTTTACATTTCATTTGACGGATTAGATACCAAGCAACATTGACTCAATTATTGCAATTAGCATATAACATGCTTGCATCTTCTATAATGTCTACTATCGACAAGGGTCCCTTACAAATGATATAATTCAATTCCAAGTATAGTGCACGAAGAATTTGTCTCAATTATAAGTCGTCAACATATAAAACCTCATTTTAAGTGTCATAGACTCACAGTTCTATTGCACTCCTACGAGTTCTTTAGTTATATAATCATTTACTAAAGTATACCCTGTGGATATTACTACTAGTTTTTGTTTTTGTACTCCTTGAGTTGTTAGATGTTTCTTTTTTGCTTGACTAGTTTCTTTCTAAATTCAGATTTAGAGTGAATTATAATTGAAGTTCATTCATATAAGGAAAACCAGAAAGAAAAAGATGTGATACTTGTCTCAAATATACAACTTCATCACTTAGCTAAGGGATATAACGATATCGCTCCTCGTGCTTTAATAGATTCAACCAAGATAATTTCCTTAGTTGATTTACTTTGCTTACCATTGAACCCCACATGTTATTATCATAATAACTACCTCTCTTATTTTTAATAGACCTTAGTCAGACTGTTGCTTTTAAACTTGATGTCCTTTCTTCAGAGAGGACCTTATTACTAGAGGTCTTGATCATCTCTGGCAATGTATGGCCCACTTTCAACCTAAAGTTATAGGTTGTCGAATTTGGTTCCGAGGAAGCTACTTTCATATGTGAATTTTAACTTGTATCAGTTGCAACTTCATATAAGCAACTTCCTGAATTTTGATGATTAACTTCATTTGAAGGATATTCCTTAACACCATTAAACCATTCAAGTTATCTCCTAGTTTCATTAACAAGATTCTCTTAAGAACATCATTACTGTAGTGGTCATCCAATTGTGTTGAAAGGTTCAGTTTACCTGAACTTTTTCTGTTTGCCAACAATTCTTTTGTATTCATTCGTAACTTTATGGATTTGGTTGTTTTTATTTTGAACTATATTTATTATTTAATATTTTTTAGAAATTTTTGTATTTGTCTCATGTTTATTTTGAACCATATTTAGCATTTAATACTTTGTAGAAATTGTTGTGATTGATATCATTTATATGTGATTACATTTAGTGATAGAAGGTTTGAACAATATGAACAATTCCAATGATTATGTTGAAATAAATAAAAAAGATGGAGTATGGAATGATACCATAGAGATGTATTTAATCTCCTTAATGGTTGAAGAAGTGAAGAAGTGAAATCGAATGACTACTATCATTTCTAAATCTGGTTGGAAGAATATTATGGTAGGGCCTCAAACAAAATTCAAATTCAATAAGGAGTATACTAATATTCAATTAAAGAATAAGTATAATAGATTAAGGGCTAGAGTAAAGAATTTCAAGAACTTATTCAAAAAAAATAGGAATCGGCTACAACTCCTTTACTGGCGAAGTTAATGCTATAAATTAATGATGGAAAAATCTATTTAAGGTAAAAATATGTCTTATTTTTATTAATATATCATATTATATAATATTTATTCACTTATTCCTTTTTCATCATTATAGGTGCATAAAATGGCTCACAGATTTAAGAAAAAAGAATGTAAGGAATTTTTAGGCTTGTGTCATATTTTTAGAGATACTACTGCAACCGGTGTGCATGCACATCCATAAACTGAATCTCCATCGAATAGTATAGAAGAGGAACATGAAAATGATGTTGATGAAGATTACTAGTATAATGAAAAAGAAGATCAAGATATAAGTTTTACATCTAAGAGAAAGAAATCTCCTAAGAATAAGAAGGTAAAGAAGACACATTCTAACATTGTAGAAGAGGTCTTGCTTATACTTGGTGAACAATCAAAAAGGAAAAATGATTTACTTAAGAAAAAACTGAGTGAAACATCATCCACTGCAGAGAATAGATCTTAAGAGTCTAGCATAATGATAGAATGTATGAATTCCTTAGATTAATCGGGTGTTAACAATGTGCAATATGGAAAAGCTATAAAGGCTTTACATTATTTTCCACTTTCTAGAGATATTTTTATAAAGATGATAGATATAAGGAAGCAGGATTGGATTATATCACTTTAGTTATATTTTCATGTTATTGCATATCGAATTCTTATTAATTTGACACTTTTATTTTAAACACTATTCCATAGTTTGAACATTTTAAGTTTGTGATTTGTATGAATATTTGACTTAATTTATGAATATTTTGTCTACATTTGGTTAAACTTTTTGATTGAATGTTTTATCAATTATTTAATGTTTTCATTGTAGATACATGGATTTCTTTTCAAATTTCGAATCAAATTTTGATGATGAACAGAAAAAGTTAATCATTATTTCTCTAGCTGAGGTAGAGAACAAATATTTCCATTTATAAAAGCAATTATGTAGACCTTTTGCTCTACTAGGTCATGATTGGATATTAGAACTTCTGAATGGGAATCTTAAAAGGATTTATGAAAACTTAAGAATGAGAAAAATAATCTTCTTGAGCTTGTGTGAAGAGTTGAAAAGTTTATGAGGCTTAAAGGCAAAAAGTCATTTGACTATAGAGGAACAAGTATCAGTTTTCTTAATGGCTATAGGGTATAGTGAGACAACTAGAGTCAATGCAGAATGCTTTCAACATTCGACCTTGACAATTTCGAAGTATTTTCGTAAAGTCTTATATATAGTTAATCGTCTTGCAAAATGAGTCATTACTCCACCATCTTTTACTAATACACCTCCTGAGATTCAACATAATTCAAAATTCTTTCTAGTTTTTCAAGTACATTCATATATTTAATTACTATTTTAACTATGACCTTATGATTAATAATTATTTTAATATATATTTAAATTTTTAGGATTGTATAGGAGCAATAGATGGTACACATATTGATGCACATGTTTCAACTAATGAACAAATACCATATAGGGGCAAAAGAATTAATCCAACCCAAAATATTATGTTTTGTTGCTCATTTAACATACGTTTTACATATGTAATGGCTGGATGGGAAGGTATTGCAAATGACTCTTGAGTTCTTTTAGAAACAGTGATAAATCCAGTGAATCAATTTCCTACGCCTCTGCAAGGTATTATATTATTTTAAATAAACATAGTAATTGTGATTCATTTTTAATATCCTTTTGTTAATATTAATTATATTCTTTATATGTTAGATAAGTACTAGTTAATTGATTCAGGCTACACTAATATGCCTAAATTTCTTTCACCATACTGAGATGAAAGATGTCATTTGTGAGATTATAGAGGCAAAGAAAGAGCTTAAGGTCTATGGGAATTGTTTAACTACAAGCATTCTTTATTAATAAATGTTATTAAAAGATGTTTTGGCGTTTTAAAAGCAAGATTCTCTATACTTAAAAACATGCTGAGTTATGATATGAAGAAATCAAAATACATCGTTATCGCTTATTATGTTATACACAATTATATTAGAATGTATGGACAAAGCAATGAATTATTTGACAGTTGTGCTGAAAATGAAGAACAAATTAAGGACAGTGAAAATGAAGATGTAAGTTCTCAAGTAGTGTATAATATCACTCCAACATAACTTCGAGGGATGTTTTAGAAGCGAGACGAAATTGTTAGACAAATGTGAAGTGATTATATTATTTCTAATTGATTTATATTTCTTTTTGTAAATGATAGTAGTATTATGTTTTCAAGAATTATAATATGAGGGACATTTTTTATTGATTAGAATGACTACAATTAATTTGTAATTTGTAATTATATTTAATTTGCATAGATTTCAATTTTAACTATAATGATAATTAATTAATTTTAAAATATAATGTATTATATTAAAATTATTAACATAAGAGTATAATTATAAAAATAGAAATAGGATGATAAAACCAAATATGCTTTTATTTTTAGTTTTTTTATAACAAATCTCAACCAAACAGGTTTTTGTTTTTAGTTTTTATATTACAAATTTTAACCAAACAAGTTTTTGTTTTTCTTAGGGAAAAAATAAACCAAAAATAGAAAATAGAAAATAAAAACCAAAAACTACAACAGTAAAACAGAAGTAGAACTAAACGGGCCTTAAATTTTGTAAATCCTTATTTGAGTTTTATGGATTTGCTTGTCAGTTTGGCAAGTGATTTTTTCCTTTACACTAGAGGGTTTTTCACATAAGTCTTAGTGTTTGCTTCTTTGTTAAGTTTCTTATTCTCATACTAATTTTTTGGTCAAACATGAAGAGTATTTTGTTAATGAAATGTAGTTGATCTTTTAGAGAGTTGTGTTATTGTTTCCCAACAAGTGGTATCATAATCATCGTGATAAAAGTTGGAAACAACTATATGGTCAAATTGACATTAACAAACTACTCTATTTGGAGGCCTATGATTGAGGACCTTCTATATTGTAAGGATTCCTTTGATCCTATTGATGTGGCCAAAAGTGAGAAGGATGATGTTCCTTCAAAACTTGAGAAGATGTCAAATAGAGAATGAGAAAAGATAAAGTGAAAAAATATGGGCACGATTTGACAATAGATTGATATTTTCATGTTCAACCATATGTCACAAGAAACAAATCCTTTTAAGTTGTATAAAAAGCTATAAGGAAACTATAAAAGGAAGACTACCCATAACAAGGCCTCTCTGACTAAACTACTTGTAAACTTGAATATGAAAAATGGGAAATTTGTATGGCTACATTTGAGTGATTTCTAAGATATAATTACTAAGCTCACTACAATAAAGATCATTATTGACTAGGAGCAAGGCTTACTACAATAAATATCATTATTGACTAGATTCAAGCCTTGCTCCTATTGAGTTTGCTACAGGATAACTAGGAGACATTAGTGGTGACGATTAGCAATTCATCTCCTAAATATGTGTTCTCTTTGGATGTAATTAAAGAGAGTATGTTCAATGAAGAAATTATAAGAAAAGAGACAGAAGTTGACAATGCGCAAGTTTTTGTAGTAGAAAGTAGGGGAAGGAGCAAGAGTAGAGGTCTCAAAGGGCATGACAAGTATAAGAATCGATCAAAGTCTAAAGGTGTTAAAGAGGTGGAGACATACTATTATGACAAGCTACGACACATTAGGAGGTTATGTTATAAATGAAAAATGGATCAGAAAAAGTAAGATCATCATAATAATAGAGATAATAAGAATACTGCTGGAACAGCTTCAAGAACAAACGATAAGGTGTCCTTAGTTTTGTCCGCAAGTGAGTGCTTCCTTATCAATGATTTGGGTTCTAATTGGCTGATTGACACAGGAGCTTCATATCATTTTTTTCCAAAAGTAAAGTACATCTCAATCAACTACTCAAAAACCAAATCATTAATATGGAGACATTGGAAGCGTAAAGATGAGAAATCAAAGTTGTGCCAAGATTATCGGTATGAGTGATATTTGAGTTCAAAAAAATGTCGGATACTTATTAACCTTAAGAGATGTACGACACATCCCTGATGTAAGGCCATATTTGTTATCAATAAACATGTTATATTAAGAAGGATTCAAGCAAACTTTCAAGGATAGGAAGTAGAAACTATTTAAATAAGCAATGAATATTGCTCGAGGAGAGTTATATTGCACATTGTATAAGGCATACTTAAAGGTGTGTAGTGGTGGAAAAGCACACATAATTGAAGAGAAAATCTCCAAATATGTAGCATATAAAATTAGGGAACATGAGTGAAAAGGGATTAAAGCTACTGGCTAGTAAATCCTTTATCACAATCAAGAACACCCTAGAGCTTAATCCTTGTGATTATTGTTTGGCAAAAAAGCAACATAGAGTCTCTTTCAAGATAAGATTTATAAGGAAGATGGAGATATTGGAGTTGGAGCATTTAGATTTTTATGGTTCAATTAAGGAGTCACTAGGAGGTAACAAATATTTTGTTACAATTATTGATGATGCTTCGAGGATGACTTGGGTTTACGTATTGAAAGCAAAGAGTCAAGTTTTTGAAACTTTTTATAAGTTTCATTCCATGGTAGAAAGGGAAGATGAGAGGAAGCTGAAGTGTTTGTAAACAAATAATGGAGGTGAGTATACTTCCAAGTGTTTGAAGAATACCGTATATCGCATGATATTAAACTTGAGAAGACTATAACTTGGTACTCCATAACATAATGGTATTGCTAAGAAGATGAACATAAATATAATGAAGAAGGTTCGTTGCATGCTTAGAATGTCCATATTGTTGAAGATAGTTTAGGGTGAAGCAATTTGAACTCCAATCTATTTAATCAACAAAGCTCCCTCAAGTCTATTAAATTTTGAGATTCTGAGAGGGCATGAACTAGTAAAGATCCCATATATCATAATTTGAGAGAGTTTTTGACTTTAAGGTATTTAGACATGTACCTAAGGATCAAAGATAGAAGCTTGACTTAAAGGCAATACCTTACATCTATTTTGGCTATGGTGATCATCAATCTGGCTTCAGACTCTATAACCTAGAGAACCTTAAAGTGATAAGAAGCAGGGATATGATATTCCAGGAGCACAAGAAAAGTGCAGATCTTTTAAGAGGAGATAAGTCCACACACAGTTGTTCATCCTATGGTATTCTTAACTCTTTTCCAATTTCTCACATTATTGAGTAGTTTATAAGTGAAAGAGATGAAGTGTGTGACCAAACACACATTAATGGTGATCAGGGACAACTTGATAAAGATGAGCAACATGAACCACATCTGAACAGTGCTGAAGATGAAATCATTAATGAAATACAACTTTGAAAGTTGAAAAGGAAGAAAAGGTCTTCTACAAGATATTTGAGTTCATAATATTTGTTGGTTACTGCCGAGGGAGAGCCTGAGAATATGCAAGATGTTGCATCTTATGAATACAATGATCTTTGGCTCATAACTTTGAACGAAGAGTTGAACTCTCTAAAGAAGAGTGATAGATATGAGCTTATGAAACTTCTAAAAGGCAAAAAGGCATTGAAGAATAAATGGGTGTTTAAGATAATGAAAGATGGTGACAAGTTGTTGAAGTAGAAGGCAGAGCTAGTAGTGAAAGAGTTTAGTCAAAAGAAGGGTATAGATTTTGATAAAATATTTTCGCCACTAGTTAAGATGACCTCAATTCAAATAGTATTCGGATTGACTACATGTTTGGATCTTATACTTAAACAGTCGGATGTTAAAACAACTTTCTTACATAAAGATTTAAAAGAGGAGATATAAATGGAACAGCCAGAGGCTTTAAAGCTAAAGGTAAGGGGAATCTGATTTATAAGTTGAAGAAAAGCTTATATGGGTTTAAAAAGGCTCCAAGGCAGTGGTATCATAAGTTTGATTCTTTTATGACAGATTATAGTTACAAGAGAACTTATGTTGATGCTTGTGTGTATTTCAAGAATTTCACAGGTGAGAACATCATTCTTTTTCTATATGTTGATGATAAATTAATTATGGGAAATTGAAGGAGAATTTGTCTAAATCTTTTGACACGAAAGATTTAAGTCTTGAAAAGCATATTTTGGGCATGAATATAACTCGGGATAGGAAGAGTAGAAAATTATGGTTATCACAAGAAAGATATATTGAACTGATGTTAGAAAGATTTAATATGAAGCATGCCAAGCCAGTTACCAAGTCACTGACATCTCACTTCAAGCTGAGTAAGCGTGCATGTCCCTCAACAGAAAAGGAGAAAGATGATATGTCTTATATTTCATACTCATCTGCAGTAAGGTCTTTGATGTATGTAATAGTGTGTACAAAGCTAGATATTACACAAGCGATTGGTTTAGTAAGTAAACACTTTTCTAATATAGAAAAGGTTCACTGAGAAGCAATGACATATATTTTGAGACATTTGAAAGGTATTTCAAAGTGGAGTTTTTATTTTGGTGTTGTAAGCCAAATTTTAAAGGTTATACGGATGTAGATATGGATAGAGATCTAGATGGAAGGAATTCCGCTTCAGGTTTTCTGTTCATTTTTTATAGGGGCATTTTATGGCAATCCAAGCTATAAAAGTTTGTAACTTTATCTACAACTCAAGCAAAGTATGTAACTACAGTAGAAGCTAGTAAGGAGATGCTTTGGTTGAAAAGACTCCTTTAAGAGTTGGATGTTAAGCAAGAAGACCATATAGTATTTTGTAATAGTCAAAGTGTTATTGACTTGAGCAAAAATATTATGTATTGTTCTTGCTTAAGGCACATAGATGTCAAATATCATTAGTTGAGGTTCATGATTGAGTAACAATTGAAGTTGAAGAAGATTCACACAAATATAAATGTTGTTGATATGTTGACTAAAGTGGTTCCTGAAAACAAACATGAGTTTTATAGTAAGCTTATTAGGATGAATCCTAAGTAGTTGTTGAAGCATAACATGTCTTTCCCATAATTGGGCTAGAGGGAAAGATTGTTGAGTGTCCAACCCTATTTTGAGACTTTTGATGGTCGTTGATGCTTTTGTGATTCATAGGAATGACGAATAAGTGAAGAGAAGATGAATGACAGTTAGATGAAGCTCTTTTGGTGAGACACAACTGTGTAGGGTGCTACATGCCTATGTCATTTACTTACATGATTGTTCGGATCAATTGTGTAAGTCTCTGGAACCATATGAAGGACATGAATGGTGAAGACATATATAGTTATGTACACAACTGTGTTTAGACTGTGTAATTCTTTGTAACCATCTACATCTATGACTAAGGCAATACTGGAAGAGACACAGTCACTTACACGGCCATGTATGTGACTATATACATTGTAGAAAACCTATGTCATGATATCAAAATGAAAATATGTAGGTTTTGTAAGAGAGAGAAGTCAAAAGACCAAGAGTGAGGAAAACATAAAGAAAGCAAGTAGTATAGTATTCTCATCCTTTTTTATTATTTTTGGGATTAGTTTAAGAGTTTATTGATTGACATATCAACTTTGGATTCAATCCTGAAACTTTGTTAGACAAATTATAATAGGAGTGAGATATTAAACTTTGTTAATCTTTGGGGGACCTAGGGAAAAATTAGACCAAATCCAAATGAGTTTGTATACAACTAGGACATCACATCACTACCCAAAATCTTAAAGCAATGGGTTATAAGTCCTATCTTTGTATATAATTCACTTCATCCTTATATCTCTTTTCATTGTGGTCATTCCACTTGAAAATTTCTAACATCTCTTTCTCACAAGTGAATCTATCCATGTCGGACTAGCTCCCCCTCAACTCATACCTTATATGACACTATTTGATTCACTCCATGAATCACCCATTTATCTTACCCAAATCCATTAATCTCTATTCATTGGACTTCGCCAACCTAGCTCTGATACTAATAAAAGGTTTTAAGGGGGGTCTAAGGAGAAGCTAGACCAGATTCAAGTAGGCTCATATATAACCAGAATATCATATCTCAACCTAAAACTTTAAAGTAATGAGTTATGAGTCATATCTTTATATATAACTCATTTCATCTTTATGTCTCTTTCCGATGTGAGATTACTCCACCTGTGAATTTTTAACACTTTTTAGTTTGTATATCTTTATTTTGTATTTATTATGTTCATATTTAATAGGTGTAGATATTTATAACATTATATTGAGTTTTTTTGGTTAAATTTATCATTGATTTTATTTGAATTTTATATATTTTGTGGCATTTCTTATAATATTACTTTCATATTTTTCACAAAAACATATTTAATTTAGAGTTTATATCACAGAGTCATTATGTTAACATGATATGTTTGTTTAACTTAAAAATAGTATATTTCTAATGACATTTGAAGACATAAAATGAATGTCATACTAACATATCTAACTATTAAATCAAATTTTAGGAGTTCAAAATCAATAATCTTATGGAATGGTAATCATGATATATACATAATTGTGGCTTCACAATTAGTAATTAATTTGACCCAATTGCACAATAAAAATAAAATATTAAAATTTGACATGAAAAAAT
>JAOQMQ010134075.1:0-11410 GCA_027563845.1 Erythroxylum subrotundum
TACGGATTTGATTATAAAAAGGAATCCTAAAGCTAATTTGTGTATAATCATTTGGCAAAAATTTCTTCCCCCCCCCCCCCCCCCCAAAGGTCTCCTTTCTTCTCTGGCGTATTGTCGGAAATAGGCTCAATACTGTTGATAGACGTTCTTATCTTGATATCAAAAGAAGATGCTCTCTATGTTCAACACAAGATAAAACTAGAGATCACCTATTCTTTATATGCTCAGTTACTAAGTTCATTTGGGAATAGGTGACATAGAAATGTATCTGTACTGGTTCAACTAACTCTATCTCCATCACTATTCACTGGCTTGCTGCATAAGTATCTCTTCCTAATACTAAAAGGTAGATCTACTTAATCGCTATAAGGCTTTGTATACAAAAAATCTGAAAAGAAGGAAATGCAAGAAGGTTTGAGTCGAAATGCAAAATAGTTTAATCACTTATCAATGAATCTATCAACAACTTATTATTCCAAGGGATCTTACATCAGCTTGCAATTCCAATTTGCTCCTCCTTTTAAACATCTAATCTATGTACTACTTACAAAATTGTTACTTTGTAGGCAATTCTGATGTGATCCAAATAGTTATAGGTACTTCCCATGAACCTCTCGTTGGAGTTGTAACCTTCATTACTTATCAATTTTTTCCTTTTCCTTTTAAAAAAAATCAATACAGTATCTTATCATTCAGTACCATTTTTTGTTCGACATAATCGATACCAACTAAAATGGTACGAAATCCATTCCATTGCAAGCAAAAATTAAAATTCAAAATGATAGTAGATTGATTCAAGAATGGCTCTAGAATTTGTACATGTAAAAAGCCATGATTTCTCCATTTAGAATATTTTTCAAGTTTCTTACTTTAAAAACATATAATCACGAATTCTTAAAATTTTCTTTTTTTTTCAAATTGGCTAAAATCAAAGCCTACCTGATAGTATTAACAAAACCAACTTGATAGCTATTGGACAGGTTGACCCTGGGCATGGACAGAAAGGACACCCCAGGCTCACTATCATAAAGAACAAAATAGGCAACAAGGTTAAAGATGGCATATGTTTTTTACTAGAAATTAACGTTTCGCCACAAGCTATTTGGTTTGAATCAAACAGATCCATATTATATGAGAAATAAGAATTAAAAATGATTTATATATAATAATAGCCACTTGTAATTTGAGGATGATCCTGCATTTGTTTACGTGAGTCGATTTTTCAATTTCATAAATCTTCATTTAAGAGAAGAATGCACAATAAAGAATTAAAAAACTCAAAGGGGTAGTCGTTTCGCCAACTTTTCAATTTTACCGTGAACATTTCTAGCACAAACGAAAACAACAGTAATCAAAAATAAAATAATAAAAACACAAGAAATTTGGTAACGCAGTTCGGCACACCTTGTCTACGTCTGCAGGGCCCTCACCCGTCTTAATAACTTTCACGAAAGTACAATAGATTTACCCAAGACTTTACTGAGCCGACACTACTCAACCTTTAACACTATTTCTCAACCTCGCTTCCCATGAAAGAATTTTACACCCAATAGTATGACCGTCTCGTACTAACCTCGACAGAAGATTTTCACACACTATTTAATAATAAAGATAATTAAACGAACAACTCAAGTGATTAAAATAATAAAGAACGAAAACTAAATACACTTGAGATAGACAAAAACAACTTCCTGATGAGTTCCACTGAAATAAATCTGGAAATCGTCGCAATAACAATGGGCTAATCACGACAACACATCAAAAAAAACTCAGCACAAAACCATTTAGCCCAAGTGATGTATCCATAGAAATTCCAGCATAAAAATAACCAGCTGATTCTCACAATTCCCGAAAGAAGATTACAGCATAAGTTACGTCATCCGCGGAAGAATTGAGAGAACCTCATATGTCTTTCACGCACAATCAAGAAGGACAAGTCTTAATTAAAAAACGATTAAACCACCACCCTGTGTATCCAACCAAAAAGAACAAGTGCACCTTCAGCTATATATACGGAGACATGCTCAATTAACGCCTATGCAATAACAATTCAGCTATGTTTCCTTTTTAATCTTCAATTAATGCACACCTATAACATTGCTACACTCACGTCCCCAACATGCACCCCATACTATGCCACACACGCCCTGCACAGTTTTGCAAGACTCCCACACATACACCAAAATACTTGTCTTATATAACACACGTATGCTCTCACCCAAGACATGAACAATTACTGCAATGCTTTTTTTCAATGTCCCATCACCTCACAACCCAGCTGCAATATCTACCTTTTTACTTCAATAAGAGATTCACATCTACTTCAACCACGCAACAAAACAATGTCCCCCGTCAAAAAAACAAAAACAAATTCCTTTTTCTATTATACACCAAAATCCATCAGTACACAATTCAAATACTAACATGATAATATACTTCAATATTGTGTGGGATTCTATCACAACTAGAAGATTGTCTATATACCCATTGAATCCAAGTCATTATCTAAATAATATTTTATATGTTCAATTAATAAATAATGTCAAAACATATATCTTAACAATAATGATTGGTTTAGATATAAAAGGGTAATACATTTTCAATCAAAATCTTAAAATATTGAATTATACAAAATATTTTTATATAAATCATCATTAATTCTTATTCGTGATCATTTAATAATCTACTAAGTTTAAAGTCTCAATTAATCAATTCCCTTCGTCGGTCCTCTAGTTTACTAGTAAACTAAAAGTTAGGTAGCTCTCTTGTTTATCCTATTCCTTATGATAATTTCTATGATACCGAGCATACCCTCATAAACCTATTTCCTAATGTAGTTAGTTTTGGAATGAAAAAGGTAAATCTAACTCAATTAATCTTTATTTAATTTTACTGATAAAAATTTTATTTGATCATACTATATCCATTTTAAATTATAATATGTGGAAAAAAATTTGTCTTGTATAACTAATTTATAATTAATTTAAGCTAAAATGATCATTGAATATTGACTTTAGATTAATTAATATTAATATTAATACTAATATTATATTTTCTAGATTTATTTAAATTATGAATTTGATATTTATTTATCTAATTTATTTTATTGTGAATTATGGTCATTAATTTGCATATATTCTAATAAGAAATTACATTTTAAGTTAAATTTTAGATTTATGATATTCAATAATTGAGTTGATGATTTCTTTATAGTTTGTATAATTATTAGAAAAATTTAAACATATGAATTTTTAATTAAACTTAAATTTAAAACTTTACAGTAAATTAAGTTTTGGGTTCGATATAATCAATTTTATTTCATGGACTAAGTCGATTATGAGCTTAAAATATATTTTAACAATTAGTAGATTATGATTAACCTTATTCAGCCCAATTCATGTATCATTATCAACTCATAAAATTTTTAGTTATAATGCGTTATGTAGAAACAAGGTGAAGCTGAGAACCCTAAACCAGCATTCAATACAATATGTTCTCTCTGGATATGACCACTGAACTTTTCCTTGCAAAAAGTGACCGTTGACTACATTATTTTAAGAAAAGGTCTACTACCATAGCCGGTTGATGATGACCACTTGTCTAATTTATCGTTTCAAAAACAATGGTTGGAGAAAGGAGCAAGTGGGCAAGTTGAGCATATAAGCATGCAACGCCAATAATGTGGAAGAGTAGACATAAGAACTGTATAAAACGTTCTAAAAATTATCTAGACTGAGAATTGATAGTTTATATTTATCCATCGGTTGAAGATGTGCAGTAATAATCAAGATATAAATGAAGTGCCATATACATCAACAAATATGTAATCAAAGAGGAAAAAGAGAAATAGATTAAGTTTCGCTGTCCTGTTAGTGTATATATATATAATATATATATAGGCTCTTTCCAATGCAGCTCAAGTGATCCAACCAGTTAAGTTTCAGAGTTCAATTACTTATATCTTGTCATGAAGTAGAATTTGATTTTTCTTTAACGTTTTTAGATTAGTTTGGTTTTATATGTCACTTTCTTCCTTCTTGCTTATTATAAATTTTCAAGCATAATTTAATGTAGAAATCTTCATAACTTCATAAATCTGTAAAGAAAAGGGGAGACAACTTCATGTTCAATTGCTCATTAAATAAGGCGAGGCCGACACTACAAATGCTACTACGATTTGCCCATAAAACTACAAACTGGAAACCAAAAATTGGTCTAAGTTTAAAAGAGTGCGTTCTCCACAAAATAAAACAGTAATCGTAAGATACTTTAGTAAATCATATAACAATGTAACCATATACATTTGGAGCTAATAATGTTATAAAAGACGACAAAAGTTAAAAGCTAGAGAATAACGTATGCAATGAAGTCATCATTGGAGCAGCCAATGGTGAGTCTGAACTGTCGAGCAGTTTACAAATTTTCAACAGGAGAGCCACTCAATTTAATAGTTACTTTTCTAAGTTGTTCCAATATATACTATCCATCCTTGTCCTAGCTAGCTAGGATTGGATCATTGTATTAATACAATATGAAAAAATCTATAATGAACATAAAATTTTAAGTTAGCATTTTAACATCAGATAGCTACTCTCCCGCAAATCTGTGTTAGTTAAGTGAAACAATAAAACCATCAAGATCTCGTCTTCATAAAATCTGATTCTTTAACACAAGAATCCTTAAAGAATGCAGCTGCATGTTAGAGCTCTTCTTCACCGATAAGGTAGCGTAAATGTATGAAAATTAACCACTTTCTTAGCATGTACTGCTAAAGGAATGATTGTACGTGCTCACATAATTCGTCAACACTTATCTATATCTCATCTTCCTAGAGACACCTAGTACTAGACAGTACATGCCCAAATATGAACATGACCTTATGATTGAATTGAGGCTGCGTTTATAGCCTGTGGCCCCATTATATATATATATAGTTACATAAGAATAAAGGTATGACTTTTTTCATTATCTCTCCCTGAATTGTCGACAATGTCGACGCTGTTCCCTGCTAGCTATATCTTTTCCAACTTCATTGTCAACTTGCCAACTTGTCCTCATGCACATGAACAAAGAGGCGAATATTGGTTGGTGAGCTCTGTGATCAGAACATAAAAGTTTAATCGAAAAGTGGTGGTCCTTTAGGATAACATGTCGTGGCCTTATCCGAACGACTACCAAAGAAGAATCTAAAGTTTTAATATTCTGCCTTTTCACTACAAGTTTCTTGGTCCATCCTTTGGAAATTATTCAATTAAAACAAGAAGAAACTATTGGTAGGATTTGGCTGATGATGTGTAGGAATATGGATACTTATTATAACCAAGTTGATAGATGAGATGATGAAAGTTTGCATATTTACATAATGAAGATTTGACCGTGGAGTTGTTTAATAATTCAAGTAACTTACCAAATTACTCATCTATTTGATCTTTCTTCAATTTGGCAGGATAAGGGATAGTAGACTGATATTCTCTTTCTTATCTTGGATTTCATTATCTTCTTGCAGCTCTTTCCCACTCTTAAAAGTAATTGTCATCACACATTCTTTAGGATTTGTACCTGTGGCACTAGGAAAAATCTTGTGTGGTCTTTCAGAACTTAACTTCTTTTAAATAAAAAGTAAAAGAATTAAATTTGAAGATGACGTATTTACAAGAGAAACATTGTTAGCTAACCAAAACGACGTAGCCTTGGAAAACAACTTAAACACACCGTAAATCTTCCTACTCCTCTCCAAAGGGCATACAACGTCAACCCACTCATAAGGTAAGCCTTAAAATTTGTTGATTCCTGGAAATAATTCTCCCCCTCTCTGATGAAGTTCATCATAAGTCTCACCAAAGAGATGGGTTCTCCCGACTACGCCACCCTGCTCAGCTCACCTACATGTAAATGGTTTCCTACTTCTAATTATTACTGATTGATTGTACTAGTTAATTCTCCACAAGGCTGCTAGGTTAGGATTTACTCTATCTGATCATCGGATACATAGTAATTGCTCCCTAATTCTAGAAATTAGGGAGGAAAAAATATCATCCCTAGTGGGAATCTTACTCTAAAATCTCCTTAGGTTCCACTCTCTTCATAGTTCTTTGACAGTTGAAGCTAAAGAAATGATAAGAACTACCTTAGTAGACAAGAGAGAACCTTTCATTTGTAGGATCCATTTAAGAACATCCATAATCTTACTAAGCATACTAGGTTGCAGACAAAGGTCTTGTAATCTACTCCAAATAACTTTAGAAAGATCACCAAGGAAGAAAAGATGGTCCCTAGAATCCACCTATCGTCCACATCAAATGCAAGAAATATTAGTAGCTATGTAAGGCATTCTATCCAACGTGTTAAAATTATATAAAGTAGCCAACCATAATATGAAAGAGTAACTAGGAATGAGAGATCCATGCCATACAATTGAGGACTATTAAACCTTAGAGGTTTTAGGGATCATCCAATCCCTAAATCTTGAATAATTAAAGATGCCTAGGGGTTGGTTGAGGCATTGATAAGAATCATTGCTTCTAAGATTAGGGATGTAATTAGGAAAAAGATACTGCAATTTTGGAGAGAAATTACCCCACTTTCCCCTATTAGAAAAGAGTTAACCTTAAATTGGATAAGGATAGAGTTCCAACTAACCACAGCATGAGGAATTTTGATTAGGGGGCCTTGATCTGTCCAATTATCAAACCAAAAGGAAGTTGGTTGATCTAAGTTTCCAAGTTATGTTTTTTTATTTCCCTAAGAAAACTTTAGGTGATTCCTCTATCCCAGCTTGTTTGCATTGTTATATGGATTATTCTAGGGTCTTAAAGCATTCTCCATGTAATCCACGTGCTTAGGCTATAATGCTTGACAGTTTTGATTTGGATGTCATAGCCCACACACCTCACACTGCATAACTTGGAATAAGTTAGGATTCGTAGTTAATCCATCGATCTTCCTAGTCAATGCTTCAACTTGATTTGCCAATACCATAACTACATCTACTTCACATACTCTCATTGGCTTGCTAACTCTTACTCGAGAAGAGCACCACTAAGAATTGTTCATTCACATGTCTTCAATGAGGTCTTAAGTTGCTTTTATTGTTTTATTTTTTAGAGTACCCCCCAACTACTTCATCTATCATCTGCCTCATTATTTGGTTGAGCCCATTATAGAAGGCTTGTATTTGCATCCACAATAGTAGACCATGATGTGGGCACTTTCGTAACACCTCCTTGAATCTCTATCATGCGTCATATAATGTCTCTGAATCAGCCTAGGAATAAAAGGAGATGTCATTCCTTAGTTTAATAGTTTTAACTAATGAGAAGTACTTTAGAAGGAATTTCTCTGCTACTTGATCCCAAGAATTAAAGGATGACATAGACAAAGAATTTAACCATTACTTTACCCTGCCTTTCACTAAAAATAGAAATAGTCTCAATCTAATGACACCAATGATAATAAAAATAGTCTCAATCTGATGACATCATTGTTAGCACAATTGGCCTTAAAGGTATCATAAATCTCCAGAAAGTTTGTGACATATACGTTGGAGTCCTCATCTTGTAGTCTATCAAACTAAGTAGAATGTTACCCTATCTGAATAATAATTGGTTTAATCTCAAAATTGTTGCCATTGACATTGATCTTATGATGTTGGATTTTGTTTTAGTCAAATGTGGTCTAATATAATCGAACATAGTCCTTAGTTGGTCTACCATAGTTCTTGATTCTTTCGTATCAATCTAACCTTCCAAGTCCTCTATTTGCTGATCTTACTCGAATTCTCTAACTAGGGTTCCTTGGAGATTCCTAAGAATTGTTCTCTTAATCTCTATATCTTCATCAATTAGGTAAAATGATTTCTCTCGTGTTATAAGCTAACCTTAAGACCTATAGAAGTAATAAAACCAAAGAGTTAATAAAATAAGTAAGCAAATTAAAAATAAAAATAAAAATCAATAAAATAAGTAACAAAGACAAGATTAATAAAAGCAAGGTTTTCCTAATATTCTAATCCCCAACAAACTTTATTGATATAATTTTAAAATATAAGTGCACGGTGCAGTTGTAGCTAACACTAGTAAGTACAGGTTAATCCCATGAGGGCCATAAGTACTAGTAATGGTCTCTTTTGTATTTTTTAATTATTGAATAAAATGATGATTTAGTTTAAAACTAAACTAAACTAGAATTCAATAGCATCAAGAACTTGATTGATATAACTTTAAACTACAAATGCAAGATGTAGCTTTAGCTAACACTAACAAGAGGTTGATCCCGTGAGGGGTACAAGTATTAGTAATGGCCTCTTTCGGATTTTCTAATTATTGAATAAGATGATGATTTAATTTGAAACCAAACTAGACTAGAATTCAACATAATAATAAATCAAGACAAATATGAAACAAAGATCTCTTAAGTATTAACCTTTTATCATACAATTCAATTATTAATCATTGGATTGTGAAAATTCTTATCTTCTACTAATATATTTCTCAAGACTATTAACAACTAATCCTCGATTGATTAACTAAAACCTTTTTCTAGTTAAAACCTTAAGATTACATTACATTAATTCATGAATTTCTCCTTTAGATTTGACGCTAATCTAGAGGATTTATGTCGACGTATTTCTAGGTTTGCATATAACTCCTTCCAATTATGGTAGATCTATTTATAAAAGAGGACTTCTCATTTTCAATCATATGAAATCAAATATTGAACTAATACCTTTGACATGTTAATTCAACAATAGAAATACATAATTAAATTTTAATGAATCAATCAATCAAATTACATTAAATAAAGGATCAAATCATAGTATCCATCCTAACTTAGGGTTCATCTTCCAAAGCACTAAAAAAACTTAATTTCTAAATATAGAAATGATACAAACATCAAAAGGTTAGAAGAAGCATAAAAAAGAAAAGAATCCATAGATATGTATATCTCTCCTTCTTTCTAATGAATTCCCTTTGAATCCCTAATAAAAGGTTGCTCTATATCGGATCTTTTGAAGTAATCTTCATGTTTTCCTTGTCTTAGGTTAAGAATTATGTCTTTCACTCTAACTTTAGTCTCTAAATCCAACTCTAGTTGCTTCTCTTTCTGACTTCTCTTTATAATTTCCTTTTATATTAAAAAAAGTAGGGTTTTTGGATTTTACACGATCGTATGAGTGACCGTGTATCTCTAAAGCACTTAAGAATTGTGACTTTACACGTTCACAAGAGCTTACATGGTTGTGTATGTTACTTACACGTATCTCCACATGAGCAAAAATAACGTCTTTGAAGCTTTACACATTTATAGTCTCTTACACAGTCGTTTATGTTACTCACATAGGTGTGTACACGAGCGCATATCTTTAAAACAACTCCAATTCTTTCATCTTATGGCACGATTTTTCCTGAATTCTCCTCCTTTTAATCTATAAAGGCAATTAAGACTTGAGAATGCACTTAAAACAAAACAAATACTAAAACAGCGTAAAACTCTCAAATAACAAGTAAAACACACTCAATATGGGCATAAAATTGTGTTAAGAAATCTAAATTCAAAGAATAAGACCTGCTCATATACTAATTTTTAGTCCCTAGATGGAATTGATGAGGTGAATTGTGTGTATTAATTTTTATCATATTTTTAAACTAATGAATGAATTACTTGCTCTAATGAATGCTCATAGAAAGTTCATATCAAACAACTATAAAATAAGTATAACAATAATAAAAGAAAGTAAGGAAAAATAGACAAAATCGATTTATAATTGTTCAGTCCAACAACCTTATCCTAAAGCTCCATTTGATAATTCATTATCTTCTGCCTATAGTGGGTGAAGAATAACTGTCCATACAATATCTTCTTTATCATGGGAGAAAAGGAACCTTTACAATTGTCTTGCTTTGTGATGGGTGAAGAGTAACTCTTTAAAAATCTTGTTCAAGATCAAAAAGAATCCTCATAAGTAAATCCCAAGAAATTTTCTTAATTAAAACAATTAAAAACTATTTTGCTTACTCACACCAATTAGCAAAATCTCGATATATATTATGTAATACAAAATACATTCTCTACCCTCTCAAAACTCTTAGCAACTCTCTAATGTGTCTAATATTACCCCCACAACTTATATAAAGTATTATTATGATTATGATTATGATTACAATTATGATAATGATGATGATGATTATTGTTGTTGTTGCTAATGCTGTTGTTGTTATTATTGCTATTGCTGTTGTTGTTGTTGTTGCTGCTATTGTTGCTGTTGTTATTGTTGTTGATTTTCTTATTATTATTATTATTATTATTATTATTATTATTATTATTATTTTCTCTTCATGTGGGTCATTTGGAAATAGTCTCTTTACTAGGTAAGAGTAAGGCTACGTATTATTGGATCTCCTTAAGCCCCTCATGTTAGCGGGATTTTTATTCGGTATTATTGTTGTAACTCATATGAAGCCTATTTATACTTAAAATAACTCAACATAGTTATAATGACTAGTAACAGTAGTATTGATCATCCATTTTGGCATATTGATTGACCATTTTGATAAATTGGTTAACCAATATATTAACAAACTTCTAATGCATATTTTTAGAAGGCATTAATAGATTAGTTTATACAAAACCCTAGTATTGGTTACCCAAATCTTTACATTGGTTGAACAAACTTTACGAAACAAGTTTTTAAAAACTTCTTTAGTTCTTCTATAAACCAAAAGACACTCCTTTGACAAAAATTTGATTCATAACCATTTCAAAAGTTTCTAAAAAGTTTGATGCCTTGAAAGGGTTTTCTTTAAAATTTTCCCAAATTTCTTCTTAATTATAATAAAGTCCATGCAATATGCCAAAAGTACGAATGATCACACATTGATTGAGCCTCAAGTTCATTTAAATGACAAAGATAAAGTTAATAAAAGGATTATAATTATTTGCTTAAATCTTATTATGCTTAATTCCTTCTTGTTCTTTATTATTCACTTAAATGGCATATATGCTCTACTTTTCTCATTTTTTAATCATTTGACTACACAATTGATTCGATTGACTCCTTTGTTCACTTTACTTTTTAATTAAACTTGATCTTCCACACATTAACTTACTAATATCACCATAGATAAAAATATAAGTTGTAACATGTTTTGTTATCATCAAAATTATGGGCTAAAACTTTATTTGGTCAAATAATCTAGCACACATATATAAGGGTAATAAATTATAAAGTGCTAAATCTTTTTATTTTTTAATTTCAGTGTCTAGCCTTTTAAAATTTACAATTAAATGTTCAAAACTCACTACAAGAAAATTTGTAATTTGCGACAGAAAAATACCGACGGTAATACAACCGTTGCAAATACCGACCGAATAAGCATATCCGTCGTCGAAGTTGGTTGTGGATGAACACTTT
>JAOQMQ010134114.1:0-11407 GCA_027563845.1 Erythroxylum subrotundum
TAATAAGGGTATATTAGATATTTCATTAACTTTCTTAATAAGTGTGCATTCCTCTAAAACGTCACTTATTATGAATCAGAGGGAGTATACAACTTTACAATATGACAATGGACTATTTTGTAAATTTTAAAAAAATTCAGGAGTTATTTTATAAATTTAAAAAATTACCCGAAACGGTACCTGGTATTAACCGGTATCGGTACAGTACCGTACCAAAAGCTAATTCAATACCAAAGCCGGTACGGTATTCATAACATTGGTTTAGGTCATTGTCTTTTGGTAAATTAAATAATATATAACTTTACAATATGACAATGAACTATTTTGTAAATTTTTAAAAAATTCAGGGGCTATTTTATAAAATTAAAAAATTACCCGAAACGGTACCTGGTATTAACCGGTACCGGTACAGTACCGTACCAAAAGCTAATTCAATACCAAGTCCCGTACGGTATTCATAACATTGGTTTAGGTCATTGTCTTTTGGATCAGTGTTAAATTAGGCATTAGAGGAGATGGCTTATTCGGATGGCTATCAACTATCCAACTATGTCGTCGAGAATAAACTTACAAATTTGCTTGGGATAATTAATAAAGATAAGAAGGATTATAATTTGTAGGTGAATTGTCTGAACTTTTAGGCAAATTATCCAAAAAAGTTGAGGGTAAATATTGATAGAAGTTTTTGGCATCTTGACTTTTAGAAAAGTATGCAATGTACTTTAAGAATGTCACATATACACAAACAAAGAATCTTTTAATTGAGGGGTTGTAACAATGATTCGAGTAATTGAGGAAGCTATATTTGATGGCTCGTGTAGATAATTTGTCAACTCTTGAATGGAGATAGTGGATAAAACTAACGCATCCAAAGATAACAAGTTGAAAAGGAAACATAAGGGTATTAAGAAATGTAAAGATACGAGGGATATGATCTTTAAGAGTAGTGGATGAAATTTTGTTAATAAGATAGCAAGCAATGAAGATAACATCACTTAAAAACTCCTTGAGAATCTTCATTTCAATGAGTAAGGTTCTTGCAACTTTTATGATAGGCCTAATTTTTTTTTAGTAACACCATTTTGTTGTGATATGTGAGAATAAGAAGATTGGTGAATCATATCATAAGTTTTTTAATGTAAGATTTAAAAGATTTAGAAAAATATTCTTTGACATTATCGCTTATGAGGATACAAATAGGACAAACAAATTAAGTTTTGATTTCAAAGGAAAAGGATTGAAAAATAGAAAACAATTTGAAACATTTTTTCAATAAATATAACCAAATCATTCTAGACAAATCATTAATAAAGGCAACAAAGTAATGTAAAAACAAGTTTTGAGGTCACATAAGATGGACTCCAAATATCATAATGAATTAACACAAAAGAAACTTCGGCTATATTATTAACTTTGGATGGAAAAGCAACAAGATGATGCTTTCCAAGTTGATAAGATTCACAATCTAGATAAAGATTTGAATTCAATTAGGAATCAATTCTTTTTAAGTTTTGGATGGATAGATGACTAAGGTGACTATGGATTTGGAAAGGTGAAGCAACAACTGAGCAAGCAGTTGAATGATTGTTAAAAATAGTAGAGACCTCTATATACACTCTTGATACATATGTGCTGAGAAGATCAGGGAGGGTGTCTATCAAGAATCTAAAATATTTGGATTACAAGCAACAAATTTATTAAGTGGAGATTTGTTTGTTTAATATTTGAATTGATCATGTTTCTATTAGCTATTTCTTTGCCACTAGCCAGTCGTGTCCTTTGTCTTAGGAAGAGTTGTTGAGTCTATTATGTATTTATATTTCTCATATTTGCAATAAAGAAGGGGGGAGCTCATTCAAATAATTCACTGGTTGATTCTGGCCACAAACAAGATACTTTTTTTTTTGAAAATTCTAATTAGGACCAACCATTTGGTATTAGAGCCAGGCATTATGTCTACCAACAAGGAAAGAATTGAGATCTTATAAGCTAGTCTGGGGGGTCTTCAAGACCATTTTGGCATAATGGAAATTGGTGTCACAGGCAAGCTTCAGTAGCTAGAAATTACTATAAGCAAAATCTTAGAGGCGCTGCTCACCCAGCAAGAAACTCCTTCGAGTTACACCAAGGAGCGCAATAACGGTCAGTCATCCAATGGGCGATCCTATGAACATTCAGAGGAGGGATGACCAATGTTCGGTTCCAAACTAGCTAAGCCGGAATTTCTTGGATACTTTGGTGATGATCCAACGAAATAGTTGAATCGGGTCAATCAATTCTTTCAATATCAGAACAAGTAAGAAACATAAAAAACAACTTTGGCTTCCTTTCACTTGGAAGGAGAGGCAAATCAGTGGTGGCAGTGGATACACAAGGCATATCAAGAGGACAGGAAAGAGGTAACTTGGGGGATTTTCGTAGAGGAATTGCGGTCTCGATTTGGACCAACAGATTGTGAAAATTTTGACGAATCATTGTCAAAATTTAAGCAGGTGGGCTCTTTATGTGAGTACCGGAAGGAGTTTGAAAACAAAATGAGAGATCAACAACTGCAGCATCAAAGGAAAATTCCACGAATGCTTTCCAGACCCACTCTTGATTCATCTCCTACAAAATTAAGGACAGCTACAACTATAAAACATCTCTTTTAGGAAGAGATGCAAAAAAGGCGATCTTAAGGCATTTGTTTCAATTGTGATGATAAGTTTGCTCCAAGCCATAAATGTAAGGAACCACAATTATTGCTGCTAGTGGGGAGCTATTGGAGTAATGAAATTGGTAAGGAAGATGCTGATCAACAAGAGGAGCTTGAGATTTCACTTATGCTCTCACAGGCTAGTCAACGTCAAGAACCATGCGAGTCTCGACTAGAATTGGATCACAGAAGTTGAATGTGCTTATTGATAGTGAATCAACTCATAATTTTATAAATGAAAAGATAGTTGAACTTCTACATTTTTCAGTGGTACCAACTAAATCATTTAACGTTAAAATAGCTAATGGAGGTCCTTTAAGATGCCGAGGGAAATTTGATGGTGTCCAAATCCACCTGCAAGGTATACCTTTTACTATAACTTTATATTCATTGCCATTGATTGGTTTAGATGTGGTATTAGGGGTCCAGTGGCTTGAACAATTGGGAATAGTGATGTGTGATTGGAAACAGATGACAATGAAATTCTACTGAAAGGAATAGTGTCGCCATCTGACAGGAATTGACAACCCTCCAGTTCAACTGACATCATTGGCTGCTGTCTCTAAAGAAATCAAACAGGGGAGTTCTTTATTTGTAATATGTGTACAACCAACTCTAGATGAAAGAGCTCAGTAAATGCATCCAGACATGAGGAAGTTGTTGCAGGAGTTTGAGGAAATATATCAAGAAACCAAGCAACTACCACAAAAATGAGAGATTGATCACCACATCAACCTTAAGGAAGGAGTTGAGCCAATTAATGTGCGTCTGTATAGGTATGTGTATTTTCAAAAAGTTGAAACAGAAAAACAAGTGCATGACATGTTACAACAGGGGTTGATTAAAACTAGCACAAGTTTATTTTCTTCACCAGCTTTGTTAGTTAAAAAGAAAGATGGTATTTAGCGCTTTTGTATTGATTATAGAGCCTTAAATGTTGGAATCATCAAAGATCGATTTCCCATTCCAACCATTGAAGATATGCTTGACGAGTTATATGGTGCTTGTTACTTTACTAAACTTGACTTGAGATCTGATTACCATCAGGTACGTGTCAATCCTTTAGACATTCATAAAACCGCTTTTTGTACACACAATGGACATTATGAGTATCTTGTTATGCCCTTTGGCTTATGTAATGCCCCATCCACTTTTTAGTCCATCATCAAATCTATCTTTCGTCCACATCTTCGAAAGTTCGTGATAGTTTTCTTTGATGACATTCTTATTTATAACCTAAGTTGGACCATACATCTTGAACATGTTAGAAAGGCTTTTGAAATATTAAGGTATTATAACTTTTTCATCATGCTTAGCAAATGTGCTTTTAGGCAGAAAGAGATTAAGTATTTGGGTCATATAGTATCTTCTCAAGGGGTCAAGGCAGACCAAAAGAAAATTAAGGCTATGAGTGATTAGCCTAAGCCTACTAATGTCACTGAGTTACGTGAATTTTTAGGCCTTACGATTACTACAAAAAGTTTGTCTGTAACTATGAAACCATAATGCGACCATTCACCAATCTTTTTAAAAAAAGGGCAGTTCCAATGGACAAATGAAGTTGAGAAAGCATTTATGGCCTTGAAGCAAGCCATGAAAACTACACCAACACTTGCCTTGCCTAATTTCAATGAACCATTCACTATTGAATCTGATGCTTCGAGAGAGGGGATTGGTGCTGTCTTAACTTAGTAAGGCAAGCCGATAACATTCATGAGTCACGCCTTAGGAATACAAAGCAATTTTGGTCCACATATGCCAAAGAAATGTTTGCTATCATTCAAGCAATCAGGACATGGTGTCCTTATTTGATAGGCAAAAAATTCTTTATTTAAACTGATCATCGTAGTCTCAAACACTTATTGGAGCAGCGGATTGGCATACCTCACGACAAAAATGGGTGTCAAAACTGTTAGGCTATGATTATGAGATTTTGTATTGACCTAGGAGAGACAATTCAGCTATGGATGCTTTGTCAAGAATGTTGGAAGCCCAAGCCTTCACACTCTTTATGTTTCTCATACCACTTTATGGGAAGCAATTAAGAAGGAAGCGACAACTCATCCCTATATGGTTCACATAGGTAAGCTAGCAACTTCAAATCTTGGTGCTCCATACAACTGGCGTAGTGGATTGATCTACTACAAAAATAGGGTTATCATTCCTCCTAAAACTGGAATTATCACTTAATTGTTACAAGAATTTCATGACTCACCCTATGGAGGCCATTCAGGAGCATTGAGACCTTATAAGAGGTTAGCACAACTATTTTACTAACCATCAATGCATAAAATAATTTAGCAGTATGTTGCCTCATGCCATGTTTTCCAGAAGAACAAAAATGACACTTTATCTCCAGCTAGACTTTTACAACCACTGCCCATTCCTTATTAAGTAAGAGATGATATAAAAATGGACTCCATTGAAGGGTTGGCGTTGTCTAATGGTAAGAGAACGATTCTTGTGGTTGTTGATCATTTAAGCAAAGCAACTCATTTCATAGCCTTGTCACATTCACACACTGCGAGAATGGTAGCTGAAAATTTTATGGATGGCGTTATCAAACTCCACGGACTTCCACCATCATCAATGATCGTGATCCCATTTTCATCAGTTTATTTTGACAGGAATTTTTCAAAATATTAGGCACCAAGCTACAATTAGGCTCTTCTTACTACCCTTAAACTGACAGACAATTAAAGGTTGTCAATCATTGTTTGGAGCAATATTTGTGATGTTTTGTGTCACAACAACCTAAAAAATGGAGTTCTTTTCTACCTTGGGCTGAGTTTTGGTATAACACTGCCTACCATAGTTCAATTGACATGACACCATTTCAAGCGTTGTATGGGAGGCTGCCACCAAGTATTCCTAATTATTAGGTGGGATCTTCCTTTGTTAATGAAGTTGATCAAGCATTGATGTCTCGTGATGCCATACTAAAACAACTCAAATCTTATTTAAGTGTTGCAATCAATCAAATGAAGCAAGCAACTGACCGTAAGTAAAGGGAGGTTGAATTTGAAGTTAAAGATTTGGTATTTTTAAAGTTGTAGCCGTATCGACAACAGACTGTTTATAAACGACCCTTTCAAAAGTTGGCTAGTCAGTTTTATGGGCCATACCGCATCAAAGCTAAAGTAGGTAAGGTAGCTTACAAATTACATTTGCCAGAATAAACCCATATTCACCCTGTCTTTCATGTTTCTATGCTCAAGCGACAAGTTGGAGAGAATTTTGTAACCAGCCCAGACTTAGCACCAGTTACTGATAATGGTAATGTTATCATTGATCCTGCAACTATCTTAGACACTCATTAGGTTAAGAGAGGATCAAATTTTGTTGAGGAAAGTCTAGTTTAATGGAGGCATTTGTCAGCAGATGATGTTACATGGGAAAAAGCTGAAGAATTACATGCCAGATTCCTTAATCTAAACCTTGAGGATAGAGTTCCTTACAAAGGGGGAGGCAATGATACATATGTGCTTAAAAAGATCAGGAAGGGTGCCTATCAAGAATCCAAAATATTTGGATTACAAGTAATAGATTTATTGAGTGGAGATTTGTTTGTTTAATATTTGAATTGGTCATGTTTCTTTTAACTATTTCTTTGCCACTTTCCAGCTGTATCCTTTTTCTTAGGAAGAGTTATTGAGCCTATTATGTATTTATATTTCTCATATTTGCATTAAAAAAGGGGGAGATCATTCAAATAACTCATTGGTTGGTTCTGGCCACAAATAAAACTCTTTTTTTTTTTTACAGTTCTGACCGGGACCTCTGATACCAATTGTTACAGTTCTTATGGGAGAACTAATCCCAAAAGCTAGCTTGAAGGGTGAGAGAGCCCATAAGCCTATAAACCTTGCATCAATCTCTTTTATTACCGATGTGGGACAATTATATCGTAACAACTTCCTCCTCCAGTCCTCTTCTTTGTCTTCAAATCTCGGATAACAACAAAACGTGGGAAAAAAGAGACATAAAAATTCAATGATTTGGTTAGTTTACTAATAGACATTAAGTTGAACAAAAATTTTGGAATATATTGTGATGTTGGTAACATCATTGAAGGAGAAGGAAATGCAGTGCCAATCCCATTTATATTAGTAGTGGAACTATTAGCAACAGTAAGTTGATATGAGTATGGTAAAAGGGTAATTTGATCAAAAAAAAATTGGGTTACATGTAATATGGTCAGTAGCTAACAGAGGATGATATACAAACTGTGTGATTATTTAGGTGAGCAAATGACGAAATTGGTGTGGTTGCTTCCTTGGTTGCTTGATATTGGAGAAAAGTTGCATATTCTTTTTTAAAGACCAACTAGTTTCCAGTTGTTGAGGCAAAACCACTAAAAGCCTCAACAATATTAGTAGATTGAGAGGGCTTCAGGCGCAATTAGGGGTGTAAGTCCCAATAATATTCCCGAACATTCCCATCCTTGCCATAATGGTCAAAATTTCTTTGACCTCCTCTGCCCCTTCCTCCACGACCACCTCGATTAATTCAACCTCTATTACCTCTTTCACTATTGTGAATAGCTAGAGCAAACTTGTCACCACTTTCTTGTGTTGCCCCTTCAAGGATCGAGATACTCGTGAATATGTCTTACTAAGTGATGGAAGTTCTGTGCCACCGAGTATCTAGGCCTGAATTGGTTCATATTCTGGTCTTATGCCAGCCAAGTATCTCAACACAAATAACTCTTCTCTTCCTTAAGAAGTTGATCCTTATTTGTTGTTATCAATTGGGTTACTAAATATTTTACAAATAGATTCTTTATTTCTAAAAAAATACTTGATCTACTTTTTCTTTCCCTGCTCACACTTCAATAATTTCACAAATAAATAATATATACGAGTAACGCTACTGGAAAATAAAAGTCTTATATACTCACATAACTCCTTGCAAAGTTTACATAATGACACATGTCAACAATATTTGGCTCCATGGCATTCCAAAGGCTTGTCATTATTTGATTGTCACGTTGTTCCTACTTCTTATACTCCAATAACTTAATATCAAGAGTCGGATCTGTGAGATGCTCATACCCACATAGGCCCTTGAGATATGCAACGATCACCTTATCCCAAACAACATTATTCATTTCATTCAAATTCTAATTTGTGGTTTACAGAACCATAATGGGTTGTTGTCCTTTAATACTTTTGATTTTGAAGTCACTCATGATGCAATCGACACAGCAAGACGTTAACGAGAATCAGGTGAAGAATAATAGTGCAAAAAATTGAACTTCAAATATCAACAACTGTGCAATGAAAGAGGGACTATGACTATGACGGAACCATCATGAGATACAACTACCACGAAACCAACGACAATGGTTAAACATACAGACCTAGTTTCCAATAATTAAAGCCAGAAAAAACACATCGCCAACTATAGTTAAACACACAAATCAAGTTTCCAACAATTAAAAGGAGGAAACATGTCACCAACAAGTTTTTGCAGTTGGTGCAACTCAGTCCGTAGCAGTAAGGTCAATAAAACATTTGAACAACGACTGTCGACAGCATGTGGAACACTCTTCGATGGCCCCTCTCCATTTGACTTTATCGTCGGTGACTGCTTAAGGTGTTTTTGGAATTAAATTGTTAAGGTTAGTTTTATTTTTGTGAGAAAGGTTTGGGTATGGGTTTTCAGTTGTGAGAGAATGAAGGAAAAAGGAATTAGAGACAGAATTAGAAAATCTACACTGATACGTTGATATGAATTAAGAAAAAAGATAGGAAGAGCTTACCAAAATCAATAGCTCTTACCCTCCTTTATATATTAGATTATCTTATTCATATAAGGTAAGTTACAATTATAATCCTTAAAGATAATCAAATCACAATTGTAATCCTTAAAGATACTCAATCGAATCATAATCTCTAACACTAAGAAATATATTTTAAAATATTCTTGAAATACACAAATTTCAAATTTTTAAATAATTGTTTTTAAATAATTTTTGTATGTTTAATATTAATTATGAATAATATTTAAAATTAAAATTTAGTTTATAAATAAAATGTTTACTTATTTATTAATAAAATATAATGAATCTTTTATTAATAAATATTATATGAATAAATTAAGAATTTTATTTATAAAATTAATTTATCTTTAAATTTGTTTAATAGTTAACCGTAATAAAATTGTAACATATCAATAACAATATTTAAACTAAAATTTGTTTTATTTGGAAAAATATAAAATAAAACAAGGAAAATAAAGAATTAAAAAAGGAAATTAATAGGTATTGAAACCACACTAAAAAAGTATGGTAAATTCTGTAAAATCAGTAATATAAACCAATGATTTAAAAATTGATCCGGATCGGCCGGTCGACGAGAATAAATACTAACCGGCCTTATTTTCAATTTGGTTTGTATTTATAACCTTTATAAGAAAAAACTAGTCACTTAAGTAATAAACCAGCTGATTTATTAAAAACCATCTGGTGAAACCACCCACACCAACCCATGTTCATTGTTGTTTGTGTCAATCCTTAGCTTTTAGTTTTTACATTTCATACAATGCAGGAAAGTTGAGAATTTTCAATGAATTTTTTTCTTTTTTAAATCTTTAACACAATTTAATTAATAAATTATAATTTTCAAATTTTATATTATTTATTTATCTCTTTATATTTTAATTAAAACTTTATTTTAAATTATTATTTTAAAAATGAATTACTATTTTTTCTTTATAAATACTTGTTTTACTTAATTTCACTAATAAATTATATTTGTCAAAGTTTAGGTTCTTTATCTATCTCCTTACACTTTAATTGAAAATTGTTAAATTATTATTGTTAAAAATTAATTATTATTTTTATCATGAATTTGTTTAATAAATTAAATTAGTTGAACATCCAAACCTAAATTTTTTTTGACTTGATCAATGTCTTGTACAAATTTTAAAATATTGATATAAACATCTCTCAGTATAAGCCTGATAGCTTCTGGCAAGAGTGAACTCTATCCTTGGAACTCGTTTGATTACTAATTTTGCAGGTTTTGGTAAATGACAAAAGGAAGTTAGATGAACTGATATGGAGGATTGAAATGAATTCTTAGAAATAAATAGTAGTGATGATTTAAGCGTGTGATATTAACATGCTTACAACTCATTGAAGTGCATTATCAGTCTCACTCACTAGGCACAAAATGCTTTAAGCAACAATCAAAAGTGTAGCTATAAGTATAATTATCGTTATCTTTTTATTAAGACAACACAATTCATATCGTTACAAAAAGTGACGCTGCAATAAGTATAACACAACAAAAATTGTTGATTAGGCGACAAAATAAAAAATGTTGCTTTAAGTTTTATTAAGGCAACACTTTAGTTTCAAATTATAGTAACAATGTTAAATAGATATTGCAACACTTTTAAGTCTTTTTAGGCAATAATATTAAATAGATAAGGCAACAAAGTAAATTTTTTTAGGCAACAATTTGTAAAAATAAAAGCAGCAATTTATTATTTCGTTATCAATAATATTTAATGTAAAAGCAAACTCATGTCATTACTTAGGTAATATCCATATATACATTAAGAACAATATTTAGATATTAAACACATCTTAATTGCGTACATACTATCAAATGTAAACGATCAAAACATTATATTTATATATAATAAATAGTCCATAAGACTTGTAAAATTCAACATTTAATATGTTCAAAATCCACAAACAAATTACATTTGCTTTTATTGTTATGAAATATAAAAAGAAAATTCTATAAGAAAAATTACATGTGCTTTAACAACTCTTCATCATTTGTAGAATTTGAAGTCGGTGTCAGGCTTCTTCACATTGGCTCTGTAACCTTTCTTAAAGTCCTTTGGAAGTATATCGTTATATAGAAAAAAGAAGGTAAAAAATGATTCCGAATTATCCTAACCAATTTATTGGAAGTATCTAAAATACTAAGAAATAAAGACCCCGGAGAATTACTTGTTAAAGATTATGAAAACTCAATAACAAAGCAATGACTCCAGTTATCTTCTCAATCCAGTCCATTTGGTCCACTGCATTCTCTGCTTGTGTTTCAAACAAATACATATAATAACTATTGAAACGTCATTCCACCAAGACAAAATTCTAGTTCTAAACCGTATCAGAAATCAACATTACTGTCATAAAAGCACCTACAAAGTGTAGACTTTTATTGGTGAAATTATTCTGAAGTAAAACCTTAGAATTGCATGATCTACATCAACCTTAATTGTAGATGTTAATAGGTTTACAGTGACAGGCCCCTATCCTGTAATGACTAGGCAACCTGCTCGACACTCCACGGTGACCTTCCAGTCGATATCCGAGTCGGTTGGAAAGTTCCTGTGAAGCTAAGCCTATTGCCCCTATTAAGGAAAATCTTCAATTTACAATAAGAAATGTAAACAACGGATTTTTGTTTTTCAGTTAATAAAAATTTCATCAATACAATGGCTGTATTTTGACATCCCAAAAAAATTTCAAAGTTCCTGTAAAAATTCAAAACACTTTTATTACCACATTAATTTCTCAACTCTAAATTGTAGACTTCAAATCCACTCACATGCAGTCTCAAATTGTTACATCAATAAACTTTGAAAAGTTAAAACAACTGTAACGCCTCAAAGTAGGGGTTAGCATATTAAGCAAATTTAGTCCGATTTATGTTCTGCTACATAAGTATTTTGGCATGCATTCAT
>JAOQMQ010134139.1:0-11404 GCA_027563845.1 Erythroxylum subrotundum
CGCGATAGATCTTGGATGTATAGACGTTTAACCGCTGATGGTTTCATTAATCCTGAATTTGTTGAGGGAGTTGATGCGTTTATTCATTATGCATCTTTGCAACCTGTATATATGGATGGATCAAAGATCAGATGTCCATATAAAAAGTGCAAACACAAATGCTTCCTTTTTATTGATGAAGTTCATTTGCATTTGTTGAGAAAAGAGTTTGTTCCCAATTATTTTCAGTGGACCCGACATGGGGAACCCTTGATTGCTAGCCCCTCAAGGAGAACTGAAGAACATTCGTCTATGAACTTAAATGTGTATGACGTGGAGGATGGATATGGAAGAAATTATGTTGATGGACATGAAAACTCGTATAGACAAATGGTACACGATGGGGTCGGTTATACATTTTAGCCGAATGGGAAAATGTTGAAGAAGAACCTAACCTATTAGTGACTTTGTGTTGAGAGTAGCTTTGATGTGGACACCCACACGAAGAAACATGATGGTGCCACCTAGCTATTTTTGTACACCCACACGAAGAAACATGATGGTGTCACCTTCATCAACACTCGATGTAGAGAGCTGAATGTAAGTGAAATTAATACATTTTTATAATTTCTTAACAATTATACCTTAATTACTAATGTAAACATTGCTTCCTAATAGGACCAAATACAACAAAATATTCAGCGACAGTCTCAGGAAGAACAACCTGTAGACGAGACTCAGACATATCTTGATGTCGTGGGTGGTAGGGACCGTTGTGGAAGAATATTCAGCCTAGGTTCATACGCGAACACCTGTTATTCGAGCTCTTCCCTGTCCAGTACAGCAGCATCTGCTTGGCCATCGCAAAGTTATGAAGTATCCGAGCTCTGGGCCACAGTGGACACATTGAGGGAGCAGATAATTAATCAACGTATGTAGCAAATGGAGGAGATAGCTAAGATGAGAGAGGAGATGAGAGAGAAGATGAGAGAGGAGATTGAGCAGGTATCAAAGATCAAAGAGTCGATGGAGCAGATGGAGCAGGCAGCTAAGATAAGAAAGAAGATGGAGCGGCTTGCTAAGGTGAGAGCGGAGGTGGAGCAAATGACTAAGATGAGAGAGCAAATGGAGCAGATGGCTCAGCTTAGGCAGGAGATGGAACAGTTAAAGGGGATGCTTAACAGTTCCGAGCATCCACAATCACCACGACATTAGTTTATCCTTGTCATTTGTTTTCAATTAAAAAACATAAGATTTGTTCATTGTTAAGTTTTTATTATTAAATTAAATACTTTATACGTTGTATTATTAATTAATTTTCTCTTTAATCAAATTATATATACAAATTAATATATTATGAACAAATAATATAACGTAATACAAATAAATTATATATACAAAATAATATAACATTATTGTGCATTTATAACAACAACATAACATTGGAATTAAAAAAAATTAAAATCAGTTTTTACCGACGGACAAATATTCTGTCGGAAATGTTGATGAGATTTACCGACGGTAAATATCACCGTCGGTTAATTGGTTGAGGGTTTTAGATAATTACCTTCGGATCACTGACGGAAAATAATTCATTGCTAAATTTTACTAACAGAATTTCACTTAACATATTCCGTCGTTAAATTATTTCCGACAATAAATTACTATCATTAATACCGTTGCTAAAATACCGTCAGAATATTACGGTCGGTAATTTTAGCTACGGCACCTTTAGCGACCGATTTCTCAGCCACCAAATTTCGTCGGTGATATTAGTTACCAACGAAAATTTCCCATTTACAGACGGAATTTTTCGTCGGTAAATAAGTTTTTTCTTGTAGGGAATTGATTTGTTTCAAAGTATAACATAAAATTTAGGAATATAGAAATAAAACTAAAATAATTATTTTTCTATTTTATTGGAATAGAAAAAGTATACAATGGAATATAAAATTTTATTTTTCTATATAGTTTAAAAAATTATTCCAGTTTTCTATATCTGAATAGATGTCAATCTCTAAACATCATTCAGATAGAATGCATACGGAACTCAGAAAAGGCAAATTAATATAACCTTTGGCACATCGCTTTTGTATTTTGCGAGGACAAATTAATATAACCTTTGGTTGTTTGTGCGGTCAAGTCGTCTAGGATACAGCAAGAAAACAAAGCCCTAGTAGCATTGCATTAGTAAATATGGAAAGGGAAAGCAATATAAGGTTGACAATTAATAATTTAAAAGACCAATTCGCATTAGATAGATTCTACACTTTCGGGTTCAAAGAGTGTTTCTAAAGTAGATCATACTACGGTACATCTCTAATGCTCATTCTATAGATCTTATAGCAATATTCATTTGTGAAGACACCTTTGGAATTTAGAGCCTAGACAATGTTATCCTCTTTGCACAGATTATAGAGATAAGGTAAGTGTCCTATTAGAGAGGTGAAACCTCTGAAATTTCTAAACCAATTTCCATATTGGATGAGTGGGGAGACTTTAGCATCAACAAGGATTCTATTTCTCAAATGAAGGATTTCATTTCTTAATATGAGAGGGTTAAGATCAAACCAATTATCATATCAAAACCATGTGTTTTCCCTATTTCCTAGTTTATATTTGATCCAGGAATACACCAAGTTCCTCAAATTTAGTATATGAATACAAATGTTCCTTGTTATTTGTCATCTGCCAGAATTTTTTATTCTTGAGGTAGAATTCATCTATCCATTTGATCCAAAGAGCTCCCGTATTTATATGTAGCCTCCAAATCTTTTTACTCAACAGGAATTTTTGCAAAAGAGATATGGGAATGATCCTCAAGCCCCTTTTGCTCTTAGGAATGGTTATTTCCTCCCATTTAACTTTTACACCCTTTAAATTATCATCTTTTTCAGACAATATAAATGCTTTAATAATTCTATCAATCTCCTTGATGACTCTCGTTGGCAATGAAAAGTGAGCATTCCAATGAACATACAAGTTGTTAAGGACTGAATTGATTAGATTTAACCTAATTGCAAAAGATATTAACCTATTTTGACATGCATTGATTTTGGTTTTGTACCCTTCAATGAGGGGAATGCAATTGGCAAATTTTGGTTTTGTTGAAGAAGTGGGGATACCAAGATATTTAAAGGTAGGGGTGTAGATTCCAAACTTGAGCTCCTACTCAGAGCAACTTAAGCTTCTCTGTGTTGACTATTAATCTTAACCAATCTGTAAAGAGATTCAGAATATTTAACATGATTTTTGTTGATTAAATATTAGCCCCACTAAAAAGCATAAGGTCATCATCAAAGATCATATGAGTTATCCTAAGTTCACTTTGTTTGTGATGAAATTGAAATCTACCACTATAGGCTATAAGCTTATCAATTATTCTGAAAAATCCTTCCATCACTAAGGTGAATAGGTAAGGGTATAATGGATCCCCTTTCCTAATTCCCCTAGCATTCTTGAAGGATTGAGTGGGAATTCCATTAACAAGAATACTGAGAGATGGATTTTTTATGCAAATCACAATCCACTTAATAAACTGATCTGGAAACCCAAGTGCTTCTAGATAAGGTTGTATGGAGCTTCATCTAATCGTGTCAAATGCTTTGTAAAAATATATTTTGAATAAGCAACTTCTAATGGATCTTCATGTATTTTAATCCTTCAATAACTCTATATTAGAATAATATTATCCCTAATATATCTCTCATCAATAAAGACTCTTTGAGTTGGATCTATAGTTTCCTTTAGAGCTAACTTCAATATATTGGCCAATGGCTTGGCAATTACTTTGTACGCTGTGTTGCAACATGAAATAGGTGTGTAGTCCCCCTTGGAAGAAGGATTTTACTTCTTAGGAATGAGGAAAATGAAGGTGTGATTCATGTCTATCAACATATTTAAAGAACCAAAAAATTCCAAAATTGCTTCAGTAAAGAGATTACCTATGATATCCCAGGTATTTTTTAGAAAAAACAAGCAAAGAAACCATCTAGTCCAAAGGCTTTAGACGGATACAAACTAAATAAGCCATCTTTAACTTCTTAATTTGCAAAGGGGGTCACCAAGAGTTCCTTCAGATTCTAGCTTATAGTGCTGTCAAAGAATCTTCTCATATTGAAGCCTATTAGATTAGCATCAACTGATCCCATCAAGTTAATAAAGAAGTTCCTGGCAAGTTCTTGTAGGTTTCTTTGATCAAAATATGTGTTCACTAATTTATCTTAAAGATCTGTAATCTTATTCTTGTTTCTTCTTGCTAGTAAGGAAGAATGAAATGATTTGGTGTTGGAATCACCCTCCGTCAACCAATTAATCCTTGCTTTCTGCTTTAAGATAGAATTTTGCAAATTTAGAGCTTTTTGCTGTTCCTTTAATCTTTGAGTTTCAACTACTCTCAAGGTATTATTATGGGGGAATTTATAGTAAGTCTCTTGTGCCTCTCTCAATTTGAGCTTGGTTTCATTAACACTTTTAGTCTGATCCTTGGCAAAAATCTTAAGAGCTGATTTGACGATTTTGAGCTTCTTTATAAACGAAAAAGCTTTACAACGAATCACTATCTGATTCTAGCCATTTTGAATTATTTATAGGAAGCCCTCTTGAAGAGTTAAACTATTGAAAAATCTAAATGGAGCTCCGGGCTTTTTAATTAGAGAAAAGTTTTGAATATGAATGTAAGATTGATAAAAGAAAGAGTTTTCACAAAATTTTACATAAGATTGAGTGAATTGGTTTAATAAAAATGATTAACCGAAGCTTTATCTAGCTTTTTTTCTAATAAACATATTTCCTTGTTGCTTGTTATTCTAGGTGAAAATCTACCTGAGAAGCTGAGATCCACTAAGTTTGCCTTTTGAACTAGATTAGTTAACTCTCTACATGTTCCCAAGATAGGGTGTAGTTGAAATCACTAGCTATTAGCCAAGGAGTTGCAATTCTAGTTTGGCTAGTTTGGAGGTCTTCCCATAATTTCTCTCCTTGAAATAAGAAATTTGAAGCATATATCACTACATATCAAATTTTGCATGCATACCAACCATTTGACCTTTTAAATGCTTATATTGATCACTTTCACCTATTACTTAGACATCTATCTTGTTTAAATTATAAATACATATAATTCTCCCATTGTAATATGAAAGATGGTTAGAGAAGTTTTTCCATTCCACTACCAAAAGCTTTAGGCCACCTTACATCTGAGTTAACTTTATTTCAGTTTCAAGGAGCCCCACTATACAAAGCTTTTTGTAAAAAATGACCTCCTTCATAATTGACTTTTTTAGAGGATCGTTTAACCCTTTAACATTCCATACAAGGATTGTGGCATGATTTCCTTTTAGAGTTAGTGGCATGGTCCTTAATTTCTTCCTTATCCTTTGGGGTTCCCTCAGGTAGAGTTCTTTAAGTTAATTTAAGTCTCCTTTGTGTGTTAATCAAGTTTTCTACATTTTGAGACTCCTCCTTTTCTTCATTTGCAGTAATTGTTTCTGTTTTTGTCTTTGCTATATCTTTCTTACTAGACTTTTGGATTTTTTTGGGAATGTCTAGTCTTATTAGCTCATTGTGCCATCCTGTCTTGAAGACTTTCCTTGTGGATTTCCACTTTTGACTAACATAATTAGGCTTATATAAATAAGTTATAGGGATATCAATCTTTAATAAATCTCCTCCTCTCTGAATTTCCATACTATAATTCTCTCGGGTAAGTCAAAATTCTTCTTGAATTCAACATATATTTTTACAAAACAAATCCTCTCCATATTGGTTGTTTATGAGTTTATATATATTAGCTTTCCTAAGGAGCTAGCAAGGAAGTTTATTCGCTCAATTGTCTAGAATTCCAAGGGAACATTGTGGAAGTTAATCCAGATGGAAAAGATGTCAATATTACCTCTGTCACAATTAGTTGTAGACTTCCATTCCTAGATAAACATTGGTTGTCCTCCTACATGTCGAGGCCTTGCTCTAATATTTCGTTTAAATAAGTTTTTAAACTAAACTTGAACAAAAAAAGATCCATCTTCCATCAACATTATTTTTCTAACCCTTTCCTGCTCCATCTTATTATTGCCTATACATGAAGTACTAGGAATGCAGGCCTTCTACTTTGGAAAAAGTCTATCAGGACTATAGACCAAATATTTATTGCAGCTTTAAGAAGCTCCATAGGAGGAGAAAGTACTTTATCTTTCATCACATCCTAAAAAAGTTTCGACTTGCCTTTATTGTATTAAATGTTCAATCTATTCGTCCATGCTCTAATAGGTTGTTTGCAGCAACAAGTTTGTCATTCTTTAGATTCTCATTAAGTCTTAGTTGAACTAGAATTTCTCCAAAACTTGTAACATTTGCACTTCGACTGAGTTCTAGAAAATCCTCGTAGGACAAATCTTTAGTAGATAATGCAACACTAACCTCCTTTCCTAAATGCAAGGCCATATAGTGGCCTTCCATTGAGGTCGAAACCTCATAATGTAGGACACTTAAGGTCTAAATTAAGAAGGCAATAAACCAAAGGGGGAGTTAAGTTTCCATAAAAGAAAATTTCAGAGGCAGAAGCATAAAACCTAGAGAGAGGCTTGAGAGAAAATTCCTATAATTTTTCCTTGCATTATTTTAATTTTTGATTAATTAAGACTACCATGAAATTTTTTATTTGAAAGAATTTTGGATAAATACATAAAATAGACTGGGAATCTTATAAGGGTAACTGGGTATTTTAAAATGATTAGAGAATTTCGTTTGGTTTCTTACTATACAGCAGAAGGAAACTATTAGGAAACTTTTTTTATTAGTCAATAACAGCTAAAATAGGTTGGGATAAGGAAACCATTGAGAGAATAACTAATATTTTGTTAGCTCTTAGATCTATGTTTTGAATCAGGGCATTTTGATCATTAAGTGCCTTTTGGTAATTTCATTTAACTAATTATAAACCTAGACAATTTCAAAGGTGTGGTCGACTTATAAGAGGAAAAGAAAGAAAATAAGAAAACTTAGAAGCCTCTCTTCTCTTTGTCTCTTTGTTCCCACACACCAAACTTGGTTCTTCCTCCTACTTTTCTTTTGAAAAATTAAAGAAATGTTATTAAATAACAATATAAAGGATTACAATTAGTCCAATAGGAAGATCCTAGGCTCTAATAAGAATTAGAGAGTCTTCCTTCTAAAGTTACAAATTACAATAATTAAAAACTAGACACTAAAATTCCAATAAATTAGATCTTAAATAAAGGGTCTCCTTAATGGTATGTAGGATCTCAGCTATTGTCTCCTTCTTTGTAGCAATTTTTTTTAATCTCCTATTATTCCTTTCATTCCAAATCCCATAGATAGAGGACCCTAAGGCAATGAAATAAACCTCCAAGTTGTCATACTAGTTGACATGAGCAGCAGCAAGGACCACTATAGAGATGGCATGCGTGATTGGGGCGAGCTTGTCATTCCCGTTGGACCTATGCCCAAAGCTATGACCGAGAGACTCAAGGACACTCTCTATGCACATGTGGGCTAATTTTTGGAGAGGATGGAGTGCACCAAGCCTATTGGAGGAGAGAATCACAGCCCAAACTGATTCATTTATCTCAAATCCTTGGATTGGACTTACTTGGGACTTGAAGACCATTGTATTAGGCTGCGCATCATCACTTAAGTCCAAGAGGAGAGGCGTGCCTACGATCAGACTTGGGGGCACGTTGGACCAGGTTTAGGCGTGTTTTTATTATTCTATTTTGCACTTGTTTTAAGTTATATTTATTTTAGGCTTCCATGTATTATTTAGCCTAAGTCTTTTATTATTTGACCTAGGTATAAATACCCTCTTTAGGGTTAGGGAAACACAACTTTGATCATATTATTTTCTTGTGTGCCACCGGCCATAATGAGAGGAGAAACCCCTCTTGTTTTTTTCAACTTATGAATTAAATATCACTTATCTACCGATTCAGATTGCGGCTTGATTTTGATCCTAAACAACTTTCTTGGTTTGTTCTTTACCTGTTATCTAGGTTGCTCGAGATAAGTTCTTCGTAAGGTTTGGTAGGTAAATTTGAAACCCTGTGTATCGGATTTAATTTTGGTTAATTCGAATCTACCCTCTTCATGTTTCTTTGAATTTGAACTTTTCAATCCTTCAATTATGTGATTTTCCATCAAAGCCGACGCTTCCATTATCATATTAAGGAGTTTCGAACAATCCCTCTTCACTCCTTCCATGTGTGCACGTTAATCAGAGCATTGGTGTGGAGGAGAATTCTTATTCAACTCCATCGGAATTCAAGAAACTGTCGCCTATTACCATCCAATTATCGTCGTTTCATTAATTTTTGTGTGAATTAACTTTCAGCCTAGGGTTATAATCTTTCTTCTTATTTCTTATTTCAGCTAGGGTTTTCAATTATTCTTCTTGGTTCTTTTGTTGAAACTTTCGGTCTATATTTTAAAAAAAAAAACTGAAAAAAGAATTTGCGTTGAAAAAAAGTCCAAAAAAAGAATTTGTGTCAAAAAATGTCTGAAAAAATATGGAAAAAAAGTATAGAAACACCACAAAAAAATTTTGTTTTGTCATACTCATAATTGCTTGTCGATTTATTTTGAACCATCCGTGGTAAGTAATTTCAAAATTTTTCTGAAAATTGCTAGCTTATTGCATATTATTGGTTTCTAATTGTTGATTGATTGTGATTAGTTGGGGTTGTTTATTCTTGCTAGCTGGTTAGAAATTTTCATACCCTTTTGATTCTTTTGATCGGTTGAGAAATGGTTTCGAGTGGTGATTTGAATTTCAGAGGGGATTAAGTGGTAAAAGGCAAAAGTGTGTGAGTTTATTTGAAGGTGTCATTGCCGTGACTTAGGCACGAGAGTAATGACATCATTTGAATGAAACATGTGAGAGTGTGTGAGGTTGTTTATTACTAACCTTGTTTTGTGGGTATATCATTTTATCTACAATGTCACAGGGAGGTAGTAATGATGACAACAAGGGAAGATGCAAATACCGTTTCCACTTTGAGAGCTATGCAGTAACAATTTGAGAGGTTCAATCTAGCCTTAACTGAGATTAAGGGACAGATGGATGAGCTCAGAAAAGGGAGACGCGAGGAACCTCATGGGAGGAGTGCAAGTGTACGCCAACAGTAACCACCACTTGGTATGAGCCAGAGGATGATGACTTTAAGGAGGAGGACGAGTTTAAGATACGCAGACCTAGGAGAGCTCAGAGAGTTGAGCCATTTAAAAGAAGAGATGGAGACTTCAAATCTATCAAGATGCAGATCCCAGCCTTCAAGGGAATGAATGATGCAGAGGCTTACTTGGAGTGGGAAAGGAAGGTAGACTTGGTTTTTGAGTGCCACAATTTTTCTGAAGATAAAAAGGTAAAGCTAACCACTGTTGAAATGTTCCTTTTAGGTAGTATGAAGCCTAGAAAAAATATGTGTGTGATACTTATTATAGGCGAAAGCTTAATGCTTTCTTCTAAGTTAGTGTTATGGCCTAAAGGAATGTGAGTGAAATTGCATGTCGCATATGTTTTTTTAATTGAAGTTGTGCCTATTCTTGCGTTGAGAACATTGAGCTCCTTACCTAGGTTTAGATCCATATATGAAAGCATACGGTTTGTGTTTAAAGAAAGGTATAAAAGTTGTAATAAATGCATATGATATATGTGCTTAATTAGAAATGGATGCATTATACTCATTTATCATCTTAGGCAAAGGTTCTTCGTTAGGAAGATACTTTCCTTTAAACTATATAGTTTTGACATTATATTCACTTTCATAGTTGTATTCAATCTTATGCCTATTATTTACACTCTTTTAAACTCCTAGCATATTTTTATGTTTATCACTTCCCTTAGTGAATTTGGACAATTATTCTTTGAGACCATTAACCATCTTTTTCAATGTCTCATTTTCATGTTTTAATGCACCTAATGTATGATTGTCATAAATGATCACATTCTTAGATGCTTTGAGGCTATGTAATTCACTCTCCATTGTTTTCATTTTCATCAGTACATGCACCTAAATGCTTTTGTACTTTTTTAGCTTGAAGGTAGCTTCTTCCTTTCCATACTTATAATTTCTAGACTTTCTACTAGTTCATCATATGCCAAACCACTATAAGTTCACAAGAATTAGAATTAGAGAGTACCTTATTGTCATCTTCATCCATAAAGCACATATGCACTACCTCTCCTTCTAAATGCTCATATTAGAGTCATTTGTGTCATCTAAAGATGAGGCTTTAAGTTCTTTCTTATTAGCCTTTTCTCTTTTCTACTTCTTATCCTTTCTTTCACATTTTTCATTGTTTTTTAGTATGGGGACACTATGACTTTATGTGGCCAAGTGTTTTACATTCACAACATATAATGTTAGAAGACTTTCATTTTGAATTAACCCTACCTTCCTTGATGTCCTTTCTTTTGAAAAAATGTTTTCTCTTAAAGAACCTTTCTAGTGATAAGGGCAAGATCTTCTTCACTTTCCCTTATTGATGTCTCCTCTTCATCACTCAATTCTTCTTTCAAAGCTTTTAATGTTAACTACTTTCCTTAGAAGCATTACCTCTTCTTGCATCTCTTAGAGCCTCATTTTATGTATGAGGAGAGATCTAATAAACTCTTCCAATGATAGTGTTTTTAGATCCTTGGCTTCTTGTATAGCAAACATTTTAGGTTCCCAAATCTTCAGAACTGACCTAAGTAACTTTCTTATCATTTAAACATTGGTGTAGTTCTTTCCAAGACCTTTTATAGAATTAATAACATTAAGGAATCTCATATACATATTTGATGTACCTTTGTCGTGTTTCATTTTGAATAGTTCATATTGATGAGTTAGTATGCTTATTTTACTTTCTTTAACTTGATTAGTACCTTTATGTGTGAATTCAAGTGTGTGTCATAAATGGTGTGTAATTTCACAAATGGATACCATATTAAATTCATTTCTACCCAGTGCTTAGAATAATGTGTGAATAACTTTACTATTTAAAAAGATAAGTCTTTTATCTTGAGGATCACATTATTCCTTTAGTTTAGGTACCTTTTATCACCTATAATTTTCATATGAGTTAAAGTTCCATTTGAGACTATTTTTTATAAATTAAAACTTTTTTCCATTAAGAAGAACATTATCCTAGTTTTCCAATATAGATAGTCTTTACCATCAAACAAAAGAGCTCTACTAATGTTTTATCCCTTTTGTTTAGATGATATTGATGATGCTTTTATGTATGTCGTTATGATCTTTACTTTAGGATTTTATGTTGGACCCCGAAACTTTCTGTAAGTTAAGACTATTAAACGAGTAATTATTGATGATTTTTGGCAATTATCTATATATAAAGCAAAGGAAAATCCTTGAAATTGAAATGAAATGGATTAAATGTGGAATATTAGAAGTTAAAAGCTGGAAAA
>JAOQMQ010134160.1:0-11403 GCA_027563845.1 Erythroxylum subrotundum
GAACAAGAAATTAAATTTCTAACCCCTCACTGAATACCCATAATTACCATTTTACCCTTTTCCTAAGTTCCGGGATGTTACAAATTCCTAAGATCATGAATTTTTTGATCAATAACAAATAGGGGGAGAAAGGAGAAAAGGAGAAAAGAAAAAAGAAACAGTGAAGATAGGGGGAGGAAGAGAATACAAGAAGAGAAGAAGAAGAAGAATAATAGAAGAAGAAGATTTTGGCTACAATTTACTGTATACCATATTATTAATAAAACTTTCTTTCTTACTACTATTGATTATTTGTTATCATAAAAAAGGGGGAGATTGTTTTGTTACGGTGATTTTTGGACACCGAGCTCTGGTACCAATTGAAATAAATCACACGTTAGTAAAGACTTAATATTCGATATACAAAGCGCACAAGAAGGGGGGTTGAATTGTGTGTTCCTTTTTAATATAATCCCCTTTTCAAAAACTTGCTTTTTCAGAACAATTTAATAAACGTATCACGAAGTATTGTGATTCTCTTCGAAGTACTTGTACAAAACAATAAGAGTAAAAGTTGAGAGTTAGAATTGACACAGCAGATTTATACCGGTTCACCCCAAACCGTAGGTTACATTCCAATCCTCAGAATCCTTTATGAGATTTCACTATACTTCTCAAAAGTACAAGTATTCTTTTCACCGAGCCTCTTCAGGTCTCTTACAACAAGTATTATTTTCACCCTTAGCCTCTTCAGGTTATCAGCTTCTCTTCTTTCTACTGAAAGATGTTTCGAGCTTTGTTATAGACAATAGTAGCTCTAGAGTTTAGTACACTGAATAATATCCCTAGCTCTTGTAAAATTCACTAACTTCTTCAAAGTCTCTAACTTCTGCAGTCTTCGACTCCGACTTGTATTTATAGCCTTTGTCTTCAACCGCTTCTTGATAAATGCTTCTTGCTTCATGTTTCTTGATCTGTGAAGAAACAGTTTTTTAGTTGAGTTCTGTAACTAACTCCAACTGATTAACCGTCCGACGCAGTATCGGGTCTTCCGTCTAATGTTTTCTTCCGTTTGACATTTCTTCTGTCTGATGTTTTCTTCCGTCTGACATTTCTTTCGTCTAATGTTTTCTTCCGTTTGATGTTTTCTTCCGTCTAATGTTTTCTTCTTCCTGATGTTTTCTTTCGTCTGACGTTTCTTCCGTCTGATGTTTTCTTTCGTCTGATGTTTTCTTCCGTCTAATGTTTTCTTTCGTCTAACGTTTGTTTCGTCTGATGTTTTCTTTCGTCTAATGTTTTCTTTCGTCTGATGTTTTCTTCCGTCTGACGTTTCTTCCGTCTGACGTTTTCTTCCATCTGACGTTTTCTTCTTTCGTCTACGTTTCTTCCGTCTGATGTTTTCTTCTTTCTTCTGACGTTTCTTCCGTCTGACGTTTTCTTCTTTCGTTTGAAGTTTTCTTCCGTCTGACTAAAGTAGTTCAACAATTTCTATCATTATTATTATTTGATTTTCATCAAAATTATATGTAAAGTCATTTTGACTTAACAATTCCTTTCTATATCCGAACCATATCGTACCTAAACCCCATTATAACCTGTATAAAGATCTTTTGATTTTTGTTTCTAGTTTATGCATAATTAGTGGAGATGTGATTTTATTGCAAACTTATAGTAAGAGTTCTTCTATGCATTAACTGAGAGTTTTGATACTTTTCATCCTAAACACTTGAGTGTGTTGAGTGAAATCTTAGTGAGGGTGTAAAGATATATGTTTTTATTTCAATGCGATTGTTGATGAGATTACTATTAATATTGCTTTGGGAGTTAATTTTAGGATAAATTGACTCTAATTGTATGTTAATTTGATTCAATGGGATATAATGATATATAGTATGAATGGACATACTGAAATTTATGAAGGATTGATGCTGTAAGATTTACAATTTTGATTATGGTTTGCTTGAGGACAAGCAAAAAACTTAAGTGTGGGGATGTTTGATAAATGCATATTTGACTATATTTTTACCCCCATATTTGATGTATTTTGGTTGATATTCTATACATTTGATGTATATTTGGTACTTAATTTACTTCAATTATGTATATAGATTATAATTTCCTTCATGCACTTAAAGGAGAAGAATTCGGAAGAAAATACGACATAAAACAAAGATTCGATGCACAGAAGAGATGCACGGCTATGCATCTACCCGTGTGTTAAGACTAGATTTCAGCAGAAGTATAGCAAAAAGAGGGGGGGTGGGTAAGAAAGATAGGAATACAGGCAATGTGTGAAGGGTCGGGAGGGTAAAATGGAGAATGAGAGGGAGAGATCAATCATGTGGGAGTTAGTTAGGATGAGAGAATATAATGTTGTCATGAGAGAATGATTGGCATTCAGTTATGATATTGTGATTGGTGATTGTATGGAGGTTTAGCTAGCCCTCTAAGTCTAGCTAGGGAATAATAGTGACCGGTATCCCATTCATTTCTACTTCATTCTTGTTCTTGTCCTATTGCTATTTGTGTTTGCTTGAAGTGCAGGTCTCGGTGTTAGGAGTTAAATTACTGTTAGAGCAGGTGGTCTCGAACAAATTGATATCATAGTGAGCTGGTGATAGGGAATGGTATTTACGAGAATGGAAGCTAGGGTCGATAACGTAGAGAAAGAGATGTTGAGGATAGTTGAGGATATTGCGGGAGTTGCAGGAGTTGAAGCTAAGTTTGATAAGGTGGCAGGGGACATTGCATCCATATTCGAAATCTTAAGGAGAATGGAAAATAAGGGCATGAAGAAATATCGGAGAAAAAATTTGAGGGACAGACATCCGCACAAGCTGACCCGATACGAGGGGAGAAGAGCTATCGTAAGCTTGAAATCCCTCTGTTCTACGGAGAGGATCCTTTCGGCTGGGTATTTCGGGTAGAGCGCTATTTTGAGCTGAACAGTGTGCCACATGATCGGTGGTTACCAGCAGCAGTGGTGTGTATCGAAGGTGAAGCTCTAAGTTGGTATCAGTGGAGGCAGAACTGGTCACCAATAGCCGAATGGGTGTCGTTTAAGAGGGCAGTGATTCGAAGATTTGGTAGTTCAACGGTGGGAAATCCATTAGCGGAACTACTGAAAATTCAGTAGACAGGGTCGGTGGCTGATTATAATCAGCAGTTTGAGGTGGTAACGTCGATGCTGAGGGACGTATCAGTGGAGGTGGTAACGGCAGCTTATACGAACAGGCTGAAGGACGACATAAGGGCTGAGATCCAGATGGCTCAACCCGAGTCGTGGTTCAACTAATGGAGCTGGCCCAGATGACGGAAGGTAGAAATTGGGCTCTGTTGGATCAGCCCTCCCGCAGCAACAAAATGCCGAGACCACTTGGTGGATCGGGGATGTCGGGGTCCAACATATGGGGCGTGAAGGCTCCTCCATCGATAAGCCCTAAACCGTAGATTTCTCCTTGGATTTCCAATCGTAGGCCGATCGCAGAGGGGAAAGCTCCGACTCCGATATTGAGTCTTAACTCCAGAAATGGTCCGGCGCCAGGTAGATCGCCCGATAAGTGGGGTGCTAGCTCAAGTAACGAAGGCCGACGGAGTTTTCGAAGAGAATAATCTTTTCTCTTCAAGCGATTAACCGCAGAAGAGCTACAACATAAGAGGCAGCAGGGACTCTGCTACCATTGTGACGGGAAGTACACTTTAGGGCATGTATGTGGGGAGAAGCAGTTTCACATCCTCCTAGTTGATGAAGAATAGTGGAGTTACAGGAAGAAGAGGATGAGCTGGTCAATCAGGTGATGTGTCTTCAGCTCTATACTCCCGAAGAAGTCGCTCAGCCTTTACCAGAGTTGGAGATGTCGGTTGCTTCTCTCAAAGGTATAGTGGGTCCGCAAACTCTCAAGCTCAAAGGGGTAATTTCTGAAACAAAATTCATAATCCTAGTTGACAGTGGCGCATCGCATAACTTCATAAGACGAAGGTTAGTAGACGAATTGAAGATGGAAGTGAGTGGCACGAAACCCTTCAAGGTTAGATTGGGGAATGATTGTCAGGTACAGAGTGCGAGCATCTGCAAAGGGGTAGATCTCCATATACAAGGTATATTGGTGAAACAAGATTTCTTTCCTTTTGAAATGCAGAGTGTCGATGTCATCCTGGGGGTAGCATGGCTGGAGACATTAGGAGACATTCTGATTAATTGGAAAAAGCAGATAATGAAGTTCAGTCAAGAGGGGCAAAAGATCAAACTATATGGGGAGAGGGGTTTGAAGGCCTCAGTGACTTCATTCAAGACTGCTGTCAAACTCTTACAGTATGGGGCAGAGGGTTTCCTTCTAGAATATGAGGGACAGGGAGAGTTGAATGAAGAAATGGTAGTAGTGGAAAGGGAGATACTGAAGTTGGAAAAGGTACAGGGTGGCTACCATGCAGACTCTACAGTTGGGGAAGAAATCCAGAAGTATTGTTGAAGTTCAGAAGTGTATTTGATCCTGCCACCCAACTTCCACCGAACAGGGCTACTGATCATACTATCCAGTTGGAACCTGGTTCGAAACCACCGAATGTTAGACCCTACCGGTACCCCTATTATCAGAAAAATGAGATTGAGAAGTTAGTTAAGGATATGTTAGACTCAGGCATAATCAGGACGAGCAATAGTCCTTATTCTAGTCCAGTATTGCTAGTAAGAAAGAAGGATGGTGGGTGGAGATTGTGTGTAGATTACAGAGCTTTGAATAAGTTGACAATACCTGATAAGTACCCCATTCCCTGTATTGATGAGATTTTTGATGAATTGGGAGGGTCCAAGATTTTTTCTAAGATTGATTTGAAGTCGGGGTACCATCAAATCAGAGTAAAAGAGGGAGACATAGCCAAGACAACATTCCGAACTCATGAGGGGCACTACGAATTCATGGTAATGCCCTTTGGCCTCATGAATGCGCCTGCAACTTTTTAATCTCTTATGTACGAGATATTCAAACCTTATCTTAGAAATTTTATTCTAGTTTTCTTCGATGATATACTGGTTTATAGTGTGAGTTTGGAAGATCATTTGAATCACCTCCATATAGTGCTTCAAGTACTGAGTGATAATCAGTTAGTAGCCAACTTGAAGAAGTGCAGTTTTGGGCAGAACAGATTGGAGTATTTGGGACATTATATTTCAGCAGATGGAGTTTCGGTATACCCTAACAAGATTGCAACTATTGTCAATTGTCCTATTCCAAAGGATGTTAAGGCACTGAGGGGATTCCTAGGATTATCAGGCTACTACAGGAGATTTGTCAAGGGGTATGGTAGTATAGCAAAGCCACTCACAAATCTGTTATGTAAGGATAAGTTCCAATGGGATGATTTAGCTTAGGAGGCATTTGATGCACTTAAACACTTGCTGACTACTACACCCGTGCTATCCCTGCCAAATTTTTCCAAACCCTTTATAGTTGAGACAGATGCGTCGGGGGTAGGCAAGGGAGCAGTGCTAATGCAGGAGGGCTGACCAGTGGCTTACTTGAGCCAAGGATTTTCAGCTAGGAATCAACTGAAGCTAGTTTATGAAAGAGAATTGATGGCTATCGTGTGGGCAGTATAGAAATGGAGGCATTACTTGATGGGTAGACATTTCACCATACGGATAGAACAAAAGAGTTTACATTTCTTGACTGATCAAAGGTTGTTAGGGGAGGAACAACAGAAATGGGTTACTAAGTTACTAGGATTCAAGTTTGATATAATTTACAAACTAGGGGTAGAAAACCGAGCTGCAGATGCATTGTCTAGGAAGGCTGAAATTGAGTGTAGGGCTTTGAGCATGGGGTTTCATGAAGAGCTGAATCAGCTTGAAGAAATAGTTCAGCAAGACCTCAAGTTAAAAGGCATCATACAAGATTTGATGTTACAATCGGATCGCCATGCCCCATTCAAGATGATAGGGCTGAGGCTATTCTATGGTAACAGATTCGTTTTGCCTACAGAAGGACCTCATATACAGAAGTTGATTAGTGAGTTCCACTCAACTCCAATAGGAGGACATTCGGGCTATTTCAGAACTTATAAGAGATTAGCTAATATGGTCTATTGGAAAGGCATGAAATCCGATGTAAAGCAATTCATCTTGAGTTGTGATGTGTGTCAGAAGAATAAATACTTAGCCCTAAAACCAGCTGGCCTTCTTCAGCCCTTACCTATTCCGACTCAGGTATGGGAAGAAATCTCTATGGATTTTATAGGTGGATTGCCTAAAGCATCAGGTGTGGATACTATATTTGTCATTGTAGATAGGTTGACTAAATTCAGCCACTTCCTTGCCCTCAAACATCCCTATAATGCAAAACAGGTGGCTGCCCTTTTTATTAAAGCGGTAGTGAGGCTCCATGGATTTCCTAGGGTGATTGTGTCAGATAGGGATAGAATTTTTATGAGCACTTTCTGGCAGGAGATGTTCAAGCAATCGGGAACCACTTTGCACATGAGTTCTGCTTATCATCCCCAGACAGACGGTCAAACCGAGGTAGTAAACAGATGCTTGGAGACCTATTTGAGATGTTTTGTCAGTAATCATCCTAAGGAGTGGCCTAAGTGGTTGAGTTAGGCAGAGTATTGGTTTAATACCACCTACAGTAGTGCAATTGGAATGACCCCATTCAAGGCACTCTATGGCAGGGAACCACCCATTCTTTTCAAGTACACTGACGAGGGCTCCTTGGTAGAAGATATCAACCAAAAATTGGTAAACAGGAATCAAATTCTGGAGGAGCTGAAGTCTAATTTGTTGAAAGCACAGCAGCAGATGAAGAAATATGCGGATTCCAAAAGAAGACCGATGACTTTTGAGGTAGGGGATCTGGTTTATTTAAAATTGCAGCCCTACAGATTTAAATCATTAGTTGTCAAGAGTAATGAGAAGCTTAACCCTCGGTATTATGGCCCATATCCGATCACTGCTAAGATTGGAGAAGTAGTCTACCAAGTGCAACTTCCAACTACTGCCAGGATTCATGATATTTTTCATGTATCCCAACTGAAGCCAGCTATTGTTCCTATTGCACACTCACAGCCATTGCCCTCTTTTCTGGATGAGGATATGCAGTTGAAGGTAGAACCAGCAGCATTAGTGGGAGTTCGCAGAAAATGGTGAATTGGAGGTTTTAATTCGGTGGAAAGACTTACTAGACTTTGAAGCTACATGGGAGAAATTTGAATTCATCAATAACCAATTTCCTTCTTTCCACCTTGAGGACAAGGTGGGTTCTTTTGGGGGGGGGGTATTGTTGAGACTAGATTTCAACATAAGTATAGCAAGAAGAGGAGGGGTAAGAAAGATAGGAATACAGGCAATGTGTGAAGGGTTGGGAGGGTAAAATGGAGAATGAGGGTCAAGAGGGTAAAATGGAGAATGAGAGGGAGAGATGAATCATGTGGGAGTTAGTTAGGATGAGAGAATATAAGGTTGTCATGAGAGAATGATTGGCATTCAATTATGGTATTGTGATTGGTGATTGTATGGAGGTTCAGCTAACCCTCTAAGTCTAGCTAGGGAATAATAGTGACCAGTATCCCATTCATTTCTGCTTCATTCTTGTTCTTGTCCTGTTGCTGTGTGTGTTTGCTTGAAGTGCAGGTCTCGGTGTTAGGAGTTGAATTACTGTTAGAGCAGGTGGTCTCTAACACCGAGCAAGTCTCTTAGGTTGTGCACTTTCATGATTTTTTAGTTATGTAATGTCTGATGCTTGCCACAAAAAGAAATTCTCAAGGAGCAGATAAAGGCGAGCAGACATTAGGAGGCGATGCCATACTTGGAGGTCATTCTCAAGGAGCGATTTTGGCCCTAAGAAGCAAAAAACATGAAGAAATCATCAAAAGATCTATCAGAATATGATATCAAACCTCTACATCTTAAGAATACTTAATAGAAGACAACCATGGAGATCTAGAATTATGATCCTATTGTTTTCAATTCGTTGTTCTTTCTATTTATATTTGATTTCGTGTTCGATAATGTGTAAATAAGCGTCTTGTTATTTTTTAGTTTAGATGAACCTTATGATGATACTTTAAGAAGTTTTGATCCTTTTATTAATGCAATTGGTTTGATTGTTTTATTGTGATCCAATTACGTGTTTTATCTATGTTCTAATCAACCGAAGAATATTATATTATAATCTAATTTCATACGTAAAGATTGAGAAATCTTAGGTTTGAATAAATCTATCGTAATTGGAAGGAGTTGACTACAACCCTAGAGATAGGATGACATAGATCTTCAAGATTATGGTCAAACCAGATAGAGGGACTCATAAATCGGTAATGCAATCCTATAAACTTCAACCCGAGTAATTTGATTAGAAACCTTAGGATTAGTTGTTAGTAGAATCAAGGTCAACTATTAGCATACCATAGGAGTCTCCACAATCCAATAAATCAATAAAATAATTGCATAATAAACGATCAATCCGTTAAGGGATTTAGGGGATTCGAAACCTAGATACTAATTTTCTGATATCAATAATGTTCTTAGTGCTTCCTTAACTCTCTTTTCAATATCATTTTCCATTTATTTTACTTGCTTTATTTTATTCTATTTTTATTAAAAATCTAAAATCAATCCTTAGGCTAGATAATAGGAGAAAGGTAATTATTAGTAATCATTGTATTCGTTGGATCGAATCATACTTACTGGTACTAGTTATAGTTACGCTGTGCACTTGAGATTATTATAATTTTGACTAACTCATAAATAAGTTAGTCAACGAACATGCTTAGGAGACCATTGACACTTCTACACTGAGACTAGTTAAATATCGCCCAATTGGAGAAATAAATAGGGCAAATTTAATAAGTGCAATGCATTATTCGGGATAAAAAGTAAGAGTTAACAAATTGCATGATGCAAATGGAGGTGTAAGATAGATAAATGGAAGATATGTTGCTTACAATCATAGGACACCTCAAAGACAAGAGTTGTTATATCATCACCGACTCCACAGCAACTAGATGTTCAAGCAACTACAAAGGAAGCACTCGAGGATACCTAAGCCATGGACACTCCCATCATATTGTGACACCAGTGCATCATAACGTTACACCAAAATAAACTAGACCTACTATTATAGCAGTGGTGAGTCTAGGTAAATCCCACAGAGAGTGTTCGGTTAGCTTTTGGAATGAAATTAATCGATATTTTGGTTTAGGGGGTTACTTTGGTTTAAAATAAGAAAATGAAACTAAAGTAACTAACAAAAACAATTTAAAGAGAACATTTAAAATGATGAATGTGGTGAATTCGTTAGGAGTTCGGTTCTTTGATTCAATCTCAACCTACACCCTCATTAAACATATTTCAATAAATTGTTGTTCTTTTACCTCTTCTCGAATTATTAATCATGGGTTAACAATAAGCTCTACTAACCCTAGTTTTCCCTTAAGTTGTGTTTAATCAAGATACGATCGTTAATTAAAGCTAGCCACCAAATAATCTAGGATATGATCTCTAAATTCAATTGAGTAGCTACATTACAAATTAGAAAAACCGATTAATCAAGGTAATAACAACATACAACATGGTCATTTAACCTAGGTTATGTTATCCCTATTGAAACCATTAATCACTACGAATGAATTTCAACATAACAATTACAGATTATATTAAAATTCTAGCAATGGGTTTGTAATAAAACGATCCAATGAACGAATTCAAATCATCTTTTCACAATACCTAAATAATAAACATAAGATAACATAATCAATTCCTAAAAAAGGAAAGAAACAACAAATACAAGGAAGGAATGCTTAATCGGGTTGTCAACGTTAATGTCATCTCTAAACTGGCATCGGGAAGCTACCCCTCCATAGGTGTTGGGACCCGATCTCGGAGCCGGATCCCAACCAAAAAATGAAACGGAAAACGAAATAACGAAAGTGGAACGAAACGAAATCGAAATAGAAATGAAAGACAAATCGAATCGAAACAAAAGCGAAGTACGAATCGGATTTAAATCGAAACACGAAGAACGGAGCGAAACTAATCGGAAGCAAATCGAAAACATAAGCACGGAAACGGAAAAGTGAAACGAAAAGAGCGGAACGAAATGGAAGCGGCAACACAAAAGAGCAAACGAAATCGAATTCGAATTCCGACATCCGCGAATGAAAACTTTAGAAAAACGTCGCGTTGCTTTGGAAAGCCTAAGACTACTCATCCGAATCGGTATAAATTTTTTTTTCACTCTTATTCATCACATCTTTAAACAAAATAACTTAGATCTATACAATTTCCCTTTTTGGAAAATCATCCTCATGCAAAACTCAATTTGTAAAAATCTTCTTATTCTTTCATACATATCTCTTAAACTCATCAATTTACTCAAAGTCCTATTATTTCATTTACCAATTTCTCACCTATGACTAAAATACAAACTAGCCCGCCCAATTTGACAAAAATTGGGCAACATAACGGCTGTATTTTTAACAACCCAAACCTGCAAAGGGTTCAAAATACACTTCTATATACCAAACCAAATCACACAAAGTCATTGAACCCTCCTTCCGGAATCTCAACACCAACCAACACAAACAAACACAAATTTATACCTAGCACTTCAATAATTTTCAAATCAACCAACACAATCAATCTCATTATCCATATCTCAATTCATAGAAATATTCATATCTCCATACATAAACAACCCCATTCATATCCAATCACAATCTTACATCATATGAAATTCCCATTCATCTTAATTCAATAAACAAATTCTCAATTCAATTCAAACACAACCCAATCATATTCAGATACAAATCCATACTTCAATTTCATACTCCGATACAAACAAAAGTGGCATTTTCAAGCCACGATACAAAACCAAATATCAAATTCCAAACTATACAAATTACAGAAACATGCAAAAATCGAATTGATGTCTTGACCGTCTTCCATCCGATCTCCCACTCGAAAACCTGGAGATGGGGATGAAAGAGGGGTGAGCTAGACAGCTCGTGGATAACATATTAATAAATTGAAAACGAAGCAAAAATCATCTTTTCAAAACTTTTGCCATTTTACAAACTTGTCACAGCTAAAAAATCATCAAATGTTTAGTTCTCAAATTTTCTCAATTTTCTTTGAATCATTCATAAACCATTTTCAAACATTTCACGTTTGAAAAGCTCAATTGCTAAATTCTAAAAATTATCACTTTTTCAAACATTTAACATTTTCAAACCTCAATCTCTCAATCCTCAAAATTCTCAAAATTTTCCCAAATCATGCACACTTTCAAAACATGAATGCATCACATTATCAATGCATCACATGTTGGATTGGAAAAAGAAAACATGCCTTATCTGGAGAAACGGTAGATTTCAAAACTTTTAAGAAATCATTTTGCAGCGGAAGCAACATATCCAAATCAACATGCCAAT
>JAOQMQ010134243.1:0-11398 GCA_027563845.1 Erythroxylum subrotundum
TATGTTAAGAATAAAAAGTAAATTTGAAATAAAAGGTACATAAATTTAAACCACAACATTGATTTAAAAAATTAAAATTCAACGAAAGTATTTGAAATTACAATCAGATTGGAACGAAACGCTAACCCCTAAAATTAATATTAATAGTGTAGCGCCCCCTTACGAAGGGTACATACCGGGACGCCCAGAGGTCATTCCAGTACATATTTTACGATAGTGGTGCGCTATTATCAATCACTACATTAACTTCACATGGCATCATATCATTATTCACTTATAAAGCATCATAGAAAATCACAATATTTTAAAAACCAACTTTTTCCTCATTTCATTGCATAAAACCGAAAGTCTACATTGTGTCTTTCATCCTTTACTATATGTACATCATCAAAACCTAGTACAAAAGTACTACATGAAGCGGGAAAATATATAAAATCTATCTAAGCCGTCCAAAAATCTCAGCTGACTGACCTTTGAGCCATGACTTCTGTTGCCAAATCACAATCTACATGGCTGGTAGAGCCTCTCAATAGCTAGAGTCGTCTCTCGGTCCTGAAAAGACAACGTTACAATTTTGGTGAGTTTTGTGAACTCAATGAGATAACTATCATCAATGGTTCACTCAATTCATACAACACATCATTTCACATAATATACAATCACATTTTCGCATAATTGATCATGCATCACATTTTCACTTAAGCATAGGCAATTATGCATTTCAATCAATCAAACATACTTAACAAAATGCATATGAAATGTTCATGAGACTCTTTTTCAATTGTTACGTTATTGTGACCGAGTACCTAAACTGTCTCGTATCTATTTTGGATACCAGACTTATTAATAACTGTCCCTTATCCGATGAAGATACATGGCTCATTTTACATAGTGAGCCTTAGGTTCTTAATCACTTTTTGAGCTTGAAGCTCTTTTCACACGTTGAGTTTTAAGCTCTGATCGGTGGCTACTCTGGTCACAACTGCCATTATCTGATTGTGCATTCATGTATGGAATGCATATATCATAATCAATCATATTATGAAACACATAGTTCTTCACATTCACATTCAAGCAGCACTTCAATATACATTCCACATTTCATAATCATCGGACCTTCTATCGGGAAATCAACACAATTCAATTCACATTCATTTATCATTCAAAACATAATTTAAACAAACAATAATTGAGAAAAACCGTCTAGGTTACTCACTAGTTGCTCCCGAAGGTAATGCCTAGAAGTTTCAGCAACGTCTAGAAGTTGACGTTCCAGTTGCTCCTCTATATCAAACAACATACACCTATATCATAATTTGTACAATTATAAGTGTTTAATAATGCACATGAATGAAATGAAATATGTACAATGCATGTTCATGACAATCCCGGGTATCTTTCCAGCAATTTCATCACCAAATTATTCTCATATCAAAACTCATCTAAGTATAATTTATACTTAGGTTTATACCTCACTAAAACCATTAAATTCACAATTCATTTCTCATTGACTCACTTCAGATTTTTCCATGACACACTTTCGGGTCTACTGTTCACGTTCAATCAGAAAGTGTAACTGATGTAATTTGGTCATACTCTCTTCTAGAAAAGTGTTCCTCTATGTCTTATGTTTCTATTGACACCAAAATCACTCAAATTGATTCAATAATTTGGAAGATATTTCTCAAACATTTTTAGGCTGCTCTTATGCAAAATAGTTTACTATGTACAACTTTCATCCAGAAATTGAACATCTTAAAGATTGAATCACAATTCGAAATTTTCATATGGTTTGTAGTCATTTTTCTCTAGTTTACTCCAAATCAAAAATAATCTCATTTGGAATCCTACAGCTCCAAATATAATCCAAATATTGAAGTGTGTTCAATAAATTAATCCTATTTCACTTTTCCAACAGATTCCATACTTTCATTTGATTAATCTTTTTCAAATCAATTCAGAATGCTACAAATTTTTGTGGAGAGATTGAAAAATGTGTTAGAAATCTAATGGTTCAATAATCAAGTCATTTGGATATCTAGAGAAGAAGTTATGGTCAAAAGAAGCAAGATTGTTCAGTAAAAGAGAAAATCTCAAATGCACGATCGTGCTTAAGCACGACGGTGCAAATTCCATTTCATCTCCAAAGCACAGCGGTGTATTTTCGCTATACTCAAAAGTCACCGTCGTGCTTATACACGACGGCGCATTTTCACCTAAAATCCAAAAGTCACCGTTCTTCTTCTTCTTCACAGAATCTCTACTTCAGTTCCTCCATAATTTTTTTTCATTTCCAGCCTTTCCAATTCTTTCCAACTTATCTATTAAGCATTTCCAATTCCAATTACAATTTCTACACATCCAGATTCAAATTTATCAATCCAACACAAAAAATCCGAAACTCCACATTGTCTCTCTCTCTCTACTGTAAATTTCAAATTTTTAGATTTTCATCCAAACCAGCTCCAATCCAGATCAGAATATATCTATATATATCCATCCACAAGTAGTTTACAACTACTCTCGGTATAAAAACAACCAAAATCAAGTCTAGAAACTTTTCAGATATTCATCAGTTATCAACTCTCAAAGTCGAGCCTCCAAAGTCTATATATATCCATCCACAAGTAGTTTACAACTACTATCGGTATAAAAACAACCAAAATCAAGTCCAGAAACTTTTTGGATATTCATCAGTTATCAACTCTCAAAGTCGAACCTCCAAAGTCACCGTCGTGCATGCATTTCCATTATCCTCAAAATAACGCGTTTTTTTTATTCCTCATAGTCACTGTCGTGTGCCTAAAAACCCAGAAGTCACCGTCGTGCATAAATCTTCTCCACCAAAACATAACTTCTAAACTCCATAACTTTTGATTTAGAGCTTCAAAATTTGCAAACTTTATATCAATGGAAAACTTAAAGAAAGATTTACAACTTCCTTGAAGACCATTTTGTCAAAATATATGTAGATCAGTACAGTAAATTCAAATAAGTTTAAATCAAAAATTCAACTCTCTACTATTCATTCTCAGTGATTTTCCAGATGACTTCCATTGCAAATCCAACACTTCAATTTTTATTTCTAGTTTTTTTTACTCCATTTCATTAAACTTATTCACCACAATTCACACTACCTCTAAAAATGCAAATTTAACCAAGTTCTATCGAGATCATAAAAAAAAAACAATATCAGTAGTTGACTCTTCATGTTCTGCCATACACCATTCACTGCATTTTCAACTTTTGTCCATCTTCTCTATTTTCCTCTCAACTTTTATTTATACACTCATTCCCATCTTAGACCATCATTTTACAACTACTCTTCAACTCAAAAATCATTTTCTTGATCAACTCTAAAATACTTACTCATTCACGTACACACACATATATATACATGCACAGTGAATAGAAAACAGAGCATGTATCAACATATACTATAATTTTCTATACCAACCTTATACACCACTTTATTGCTATTTCAAACTCCAAAAATCATTTCTACATCACCTGATTACTAATAATCATCAAATACTAAACTAACATTATAACCAAATTTTTTATCCCATCAACACAGTGGTCATGAATATACACGTAAATCCCATGTTCATGCAGATGACAGTAATTCATCAAATTTATTTCATAAATCTACAACTCTAAAGGGTTTACTCAATACTTGTTAAAAACTCTAAGATCTTCAACTAATCCAAAGCCCAAAACTCCACGCAATTCACGTATTCCATTGTATAATATGACCAGTTTCTGGTTTTTCTTAGGGTAGAAGAAACGATTAGTAGTATGAGAGTGGTGTGGGATATGGAAAAACAAAGAAAACTCTTGAAAGGTATTTGATGGAAAACTCTGTGTATTAGCAGAACTTGAAGAAGGTGGTTACAAAGAAGGTAACTTAGACATATAACTTAGTCCTTTAACTCTCAGATATCAAAACTTACTTCTAACAAAAGTATAAAAAGCAACTTACTAAGTCATTGACAATTGTCGCTTTTCTAATGTCTAAGCTCTAACCAAGTTTCTTTTGGACTAATTCATTTAATTCTCATTTTTAGAATCCAAATTTCTCCAAACATTCTTTTGATTCCTTGTTCCCTATTTTTCATAAAAAATCCATAATTCTCTATAAATTTCAAAAATAAATCCTAAATTCACCAAAATTCACAAATACAACAATTCCATTAAGTGGTTCCTCCAAAGAATTTTCACCAATGGAATGACTCTATTCCTCAACCGCTTGATCTGCGATCCCATAATCTTGATCGGCTCTTCAACATAGCTTAAGTTACTAGCAACCTCAATCTCCTGAACCGGTATCACATGAGTCGGATCCGATCGGTATCTTCTGAGCATACTCACATGAAACATATTATGCAATTGAGATATCTCATTCGGTAAAGCCAACTTTAAGATACTTTTGTTAAAATATTTTTGTTTTAAAAGTACTTACATATCAAAAATATTTTTGTTTTGTCTAAATTAAGAATAACGAAACATATCTTTTTTTGTCATATATATAGATAAAAAGAAAATCTTAAGCATATCTCGAAAACAAAAAATTAGAATAAGAAAAGCTAATCAAATAGACTTAAACACTAAACTATTATTTTGAAGCGGTCTCCTGTCTCGAATTATATCAATTTCATTTAATCTCTAAAAAATTAATAATTTTTTATAAAATTTCTTAAATTAAAAGGAAGCTCTTTTGTTATTATTTTAAAATTGAAATTTATCCAAATATATTTTTAAAAAATATGAAAAATAAAAAATCTTAAATTATAAGAAAAATTTGTATGTTTTAACTTCAAAACAAATGAAAATTAAGAAGTCGAAGGAGAGTCCGTAAGGCAAACTTCAGGAAACTCGCAGGAATAGAACAAAACGTACTTCGACATGCAAATGAAATTTAAACCAATTTAATACTTTGGTCACGATGACAGTGACCTCAAATTAATAAAGAAAGCTATGACAAAGTGAGTGGTGGTCCATTATCGCTCTTCTGTTAGCGATCAGGCAATTTCAAGTTATGAAAATTTTGGATCATATGAAATGGTAAGTATCTGTTTAGTGTTGGATTAGGCCTTGGCACGTCTTCTCGATTCCTTAAACCTAACACATAAGGCACGTTGGGCTTTTGTTTGGACATAGTAAAAGCAAATAGCTTAGGTAGTTCTATAGCATTTATAATTTTTCAAAATTTAAGACCAATGTTGTAAAAAGAAATTTGAACCAATCGAAAATTCAATTTAATTCCAATTAGTTATAATTTAAAATCAAATTAATGAACTTCAAAATTTTCAAATTAAATTAGACTTAAATTTAATTTAAAAAACAAATTTAAATTTGAGTTTTCCCTAATTTATTATCAAACACATCCCATCTTTAACAAATAGTAGGTCTTGTTAGATAAATAGCAACGAAAAGAATTGGATGAAAAATAAGACAAGCCACTTTATCTGGGAATTTGAAATTTTGAACATTAAAGGATTTGATGAAAATGAAAATGAAAAACTTAATAAAATAAAGATAGAGAAAATAAGGGAGAAGAAAAGCATCTACTTTGATATATTTTGAAAGAGAAAGACAAAATAGAGAGAGAAAGAGAACCATTCACTCACACGTTACCAAAAGCATCACATGCTTATTCTCTTCTTCTACCTTTCTTAATAATAATCCCAAATTCGAAATAAACTTTTAATTATACAATGAAGCATCTACTTTAATGTACGATGAAAGCCAAAAAGAAAAAATGGAGAGATAAAAAGAACCACCCAACACACATCTCTAAAAGCATCCAATTCTTTTTTAACCTTTTTCAATACTAACCCCCAAAATCAAAATAAACTTTTAATCATGCAATGAAGCATTTGGATCAAGAGGAATCATACAATAAAGCAGAGCACAAATTCAGAGGGTGATAGATATGCATCATTTTATTTGGGTTTGGAGGAATCATACAATAAAGCAGAGCACAAATTCAATAGCAAAAGGTGACAGATATGTGTTAAGTGATCAGCTCCCTCAAGTGAAAGCCTTTTGGGCTTGAAATTTGCACAGACTCACTCTATCTTGTGCTGAATAATAGGTGAGTGGTAGGATTTGAACTCACGACCACTTGGTCACAGGGACTTTGATACCATATTAAGTTATCGTTTCACCACAATAGTTTAAGCCATTGTGCGAGGCCAATTTAATTGATTTTATATAATATGTATCGTTTTATTTGAGTTGGGAGGAATCATACAATAAAGCAAAGCATAAATTTAATGAAAGAAGGTGATAGACATGCATCATTTTATGTTTGTACAACTCAAAAAAAGCGAGAGACATAATATTAGCATAGTCAAGAAAAAGGGTGAGATCTCAGTCTAGGTCCATACATTCGATGACGAGAGCGGTAAAAAGATGAAACAAAAGGGTGAAAATAGTAAAAAAGAAAGCAGAAACATCAATGACGATGATAGTTGAGAAAATAAAAAACTTATCACAACAAATAAAGAAATTAGAAGCTAACCTAGAGAGATATGTTGAAAGGCAATCGGAGAGGAAGAGCGAATAAAGACTTTCAGTTGAGACGAAAGGCAAAGGAAAAAAAAAGTTTTGTTGAATAAATATTAGAGAAATATTCAAAATTTTACTATTATTTAGTTATTATATAATTTATTTTGTACGTAATTACTTAAAACATGTTATATTTTATAAATAATAAATAAAATATCAATGAAACAAAATAAAATAATTATTAAAGAAATTAATATAAAAGATAATTTTAATGACGATATTATAATAAGGATATTGATAATATTATAATAATATCTTGTATCTTTTATTTAGTTTTTTTTATTCCGGTTATACCCACACCTCCCATTAAAGTCAAGGATTATTTAATGTTCATTAAGTATGTCATTCCCTGTTAGATATGAAGGTTGCATCCTTATTCCTATCTCTTTATTACTATTTACCATATAAGACCTTAGGTAATTGGCCGTCTCATCTTGATTTAAATTTTGATTAAATTGGAATTTGTTATAATTATTTTTAAATTTATTTTGTAAAATTATATAATATTAATTTGCATAAGGAGATGCAAGTTATTTAAATTATCAAATTAATTCTCAAAACTCAAATTCAAATCTTAAATTAATTAAATTTATTTATCGAAGTAGAATTTAGATCGGGAGTCATTTTTATCTGTATTTATAAATTTATTTATTTAATGGATTTGATATCATTAGATCTTGATTTAAAGTCCAATATTTTTTTTGAACTATCTAAAATAATATTAATTTTAAATTTAATTTTTGAATTATCAAACTAAGTTTTAAATTGGTATCTCAAATTCAAAATTAAACAATGCTCCCAATTCATGACTTAATTTAAAATAAATAATTCAATCAAATTTCGATTTGCGTGCACGGTGACCTAATACTAATGCTAATAAGTATTTTTTGAGTAGCATTTCTAAAATGGTCTTGTTAGGATATATGTTATATATCTAAGTAATTAGTTTTGACATTCTTTATTAATTGGACCTATAAGATATTAATTGAATGATGATAGCTAACCAATAATTCTTGTTTGACTTGGATTCAAAAAGCAATTTTGGATAATGTTCTAGATGTTATAGAATCCTATCTTGAATAGATATGTATCTTGAGAAGATGTGAGGTGGATTACGTTGATGTGTGGCTGAAGGGTATCACTAGAATTTCCTTATGAATTAATTGATTTCTTTGAAAAAATTGAGGTGTACAGTTTTTGGGTGTCTGAGACTGATAACTTTGGTGTGTATTGTGAGTGCTTTGAGTGGAATGTATGTGTATTGGAGTAAAGTGTGCACAATCCACATTATGCGTGGGAGTGAAGTCCTCTTGATGATGTTGGGAACATGGGATTTGTCGTGTCCTTGGTGAATTAGAAAACTTACGCTGAATAGTCATCCTTAAGGAGTGGCTCATGGTTGGACTGATTGGTGTGTTGCGTGTGACTTTTGTCGTGGGTTGTTTCGTGACTGTGCAGCCATAACTTTGTTCTGCGTTTTACGTGAATCAACCTATAGTGTGGGAACAACTTTCAGATCTCTTTTGGAGGAGCTAAACCCATAGGAAAGTTGTTCTGTTTGAATCTCAAGTGTGTTCAAATTTTGCTATTAATTTTTTTAAAACACTTAAGTCTTTTATTTATTGTCTTTCAATTAATAGATTAATAGATTGTTGAGATAAATCTTCAATGGAGGTTAACATGAGTTGGTCGTGTTATCGGGTATGAAAATCTTTCACGGAAAGTAAGGTTGAGAGATAGTGTCAAAGATTGAGTGGTGTCAGCTAAGTAAAGCCTTGAATAAATCTATTGTACTCCGGTGAAAGTGATTAAGCTGGGTGAGGGCCCCACAGACGTAAGCAAGGTGCGTCGAACTACGTTAACAAATCTCAGTGTTGATTTATTTTTGGTTCTTTTAATTTTTTCTGATTTTTTGTATTTGCTAAAAACTAGTTGGAAAGTTTGCAAAACTACTATACCCCTTCGAATTTTTCAGGTCTCTAAGGCTATATTTGGTTGGACATAAAATTTTTAATGGAATGGAATGTAATGAAATTATTTATAATAGAATGGAATGTAATATTAGAAAATTGTTTGGGAGGGATGAAAGAGTTCATAATGTAATATAGTAAAATGTTATTTAGATGAAGGGTTTATAATATAATATAGTGTAAAGTTATTTATCATTTTATATTTCACCCTAAACCTTTTAAATCGGAGATTTTTATTTTTACTGTTTATGATGAAATGAGATGTAATATGAAACTCTCTTCTTCTATTACATTCTATTATAAAACCTCCTCTCGAACAATGAAATAATATTACATTTCATTTTATTCTATTATAAAACTCCAAATCAAACATAGCCTAAGGTCATTACAAATATAATTTAATTTTTTAGTAAATTAATTATAAAATGCATAAATTAAAATAGAGGGTTATATAAATAAATAAAGATGATAGCTGTCAAAAGGATGTAGATCAGTTCCGTCCAAACACATCCTCGTTGACCCAATCTATAACTGCGATTCTGATTCTCTCATATATCTTTCTTTCTTACTTTCTCATCGTTCACACGAAACTCTCTATTTCTCTCTCTATGAAGATACTATAAATCACTAGAGATTTCTTGTTCGTGTTTCTTTGATATTCTCGGTTAGGTTTTACGTGACAGATCTAAGTGAATGTTGAGCTGGTAATGAGTAGTGACAGCTTCAAGTTGCGATCAGACTTGAATCGAACAGAAAAAGCGTAGAGGCGACAAAGAGAGAGTCGGTGACGGTTGAAGGTGTTACGAAAAGTGTTTTACAAAGAAACTTGGGTGTGCAAAGAAATAGACTCACATCACTTAATATCCACTCAAGCCCATCAACACAAAATGAGAGTCTAGCACAGAGATGTCCATCAAAGCCTATCATATATCCACACATAGGAGAGCATAGTCTGAAAGATTCTAGAAGATAGAAATTGCTATAACAAATTCAGTTGCAACAAATTGTTATTCGATATGTATGAGCTATCAGTTCCTTGTAAAAATCTATATAAATTGAGGTCTTCATGTACATATATTTTATCATCAATCAATACAAAAATACGCAGATTTTACATCATTTTCATGGTATCAGAGCTTGAATAGACAAATGTCTAATGGCTGACACAACAAATCAATCATCTTCTACATATCCTTCTTCAACACAGCAAACACAAATCCCTGCAACCTCACTTGATTTTCCAATCTTTGCAAAATCACTTAACTTCAATCTTCCTTTCAAGCTTGACAAAAAGAATTTTATCCACTGGCGAGCTTAAGTTTTGGCTGCCATTCGAGCTCTTGAGCTTGATGATTTCACCTCTGTAGAATTTATTCCATCGCAGTAGTTTCTCTCAGAATCATCATCAACTGCTGCTCAAATAAATCTAGACTACAGAGCTCGACGCAGATCGGATTAGCTCCTTCTATGTTGGTTACTATCCATAGTAGAAGAGGAGGTTATTGGATAAGTTAATCAGTCTAAAACCTCCCTTGAAGCTTGGCAAATTCTTAAGAAGTTTTATGCTCAGACGTCCATGGTGCGAGTTCTACAGTTAAAGCAACAACTATCAACCATTCAGAAAGGATCATTAACAATCAGTGAGTATATGCAAAAAATTAAATCAATAGGAGATGTTCTTCTCTTGGTAGGATACTCTGTGACTGAACACGAGCTAATTCTCAGTGCACTAAACGGCCTAGGGCATGAATATGACCCTGTGGTTGTTCTTCTAACTCACACTAAGACTTTATCCACCCTTCAAGAAGCACAATACTCTTTGATAATGTATAAAACTCGACTAGAACAACTAAACACAGTCTCTCAAACCAATATCCCAACACCTACTGCAAATTTTGCTAGCTATAGCAATCAGACCAGAAACAACAATCAAGAAGGGTGTGCTGGTTCTAGAGGCCGAGGAGGTCATGGAAGAGGAGGAAGATGGTCTAATAACTCTCGTATTTTCTGCCAATTATGTCAGAAGCCAGGCCATGACGCGCTAAAGTGCTATAAGCGCTTCGATCAATCATGGCAAGGCACACAATCTACCTGAAAATCTCAACATTCACAGCCTAATTTTCAAGGGAACCCTCACACTTTTCTTGCTCAAAATCAATCCTACACTACTTCAGAACCTACAAGTAACACCACATGGTTTGTAGACAGTGGTGCTACAAACAATGTTACAGCAGACATTCAGAACTTGTCAATTGGCTCCGAATATGGAGGCAAAGAGCAACTTACAGTGGGAAATGGTAATGCCTTACCTATAGCTCATATTGGTTCATCATTCATTAAATTTCATGATAACACACATACCCCTCTAGCTTTAAAACAAATACTACATATGCCTTCCATAACAAAATATCTTTTGAGTATTTCAAAATTGAAAAAGGATAATAAAATTGTAGTTGAATTTTCTGATGAGTGTTGTCTCTTTAAGGATAAGGTTTCAGGAATGATTTTGCTTCAGGGAGTGCTTCAGAATGGCCTTTACAGTCTTAAAGCATCATCTACCCAGCCTACATCTACCACAAAACAAAGACTCCAGTCTAGATCATCACCCAGAGTATCTTCTATATTTTCTCCTAAAGACTCTACAGCTTTATGTTCTCTTAATCCTAACACTAGTTTAAATCAAGTTGAAGCAAATATTGCTCATGTTAATGCAAATGTTTGGCATGCCAAACTTAGACATCTGTCCATCAGTGTATTAAAGCTTGTAGCAAAGTCAATGAATTTACCTATTAATCTAAATGATGTCAGTTTTTGTGACTCTTGTAAATATGGTAAACTTCATCAGCTACCTTTTG
>JAOQMQ010134277.1:0-11396 GCA_027563845.1 Erythroxylum subrotundum
GAGAAAAAGCATTTTGTGTATAAGGAGGCTTTTTCGTTCTAATTGGTTTGATGTTGAGACCACAAATAAGCATGTGAAAGTCTTGCCCACCTATGTGTACAAAAGCTTTTCTCTGCATTTGCTTGCTTATATAATTACTAGTCTCAAGTATACTTTGGTACCATCCATAAAATAAGTCCTTTGAATAAAATAAAGCACAAATCACTGCAATGATTGAGCATGCAAATCACCACTATGATTGTATTACCATTGATATAGAGTATTATGTATATGTCTAGTGACGTACCCTTCAAAATCATCAAGGAATATAAAATCATTCTCTTAACCCCTTCTACATAGTGTAAGAGAGCCTTGTTGATGTCTCATGAGTAGACTGGTATGTAACTTAAGCTTGGTTGGATCCAATTTCATATAAATTCATCATGAAACTATAGAATTCATAAACTTGCATTAGACCTTATCTACAATTTAAAACTCAAAAACCATTTTTTAAATACAATTCTTATGGTATGCAACATGATTATCTACAATTTAAAATTTAAAACCCAATTTATTTATTTTTCGCTGTATATGACAAAGATGAAACAAAAGTAAAAATCTTTTTCTAACTAAAAAAAGATTAGAATTTAGGTTTTGATGCACACTCTTGATTTTGAATTTTTGTTTTTGTTTTTTCTTTCCTTTTATTTTTCTTCTCTTTTTTTATTTTATGTATATACGATACAAACTAACCAAAAAACACGAGAAAAGAGAATGAAACAACTTTGATTGAAGAAAATTGCACAAAGTGAATGTTGAATTAAAAAGAAATCCGAGATAGATGACGAGCAACACAACCACAAATAAGAATAAAGAAACAAACACTTAAAAGCCAAAGTTCTAATACTAAATAATGAGAACCTTAGGTTGAAAAACACCTAAAACTTGAATCACAAGGAATAAGGCCTAGGATTGTCTTCAAATCAAGCAAGAAAACTTGGCCCTAACCAAATCCACTTATTTGAACCAAAACTATAAGAATTTTGATCATCACAAGTTGCTTTGATAAGATCATATTAAGTTCTTGTTAAAGAATAAAAAGGAAATTTCCATAAAAGTGAAGAAAACTCTGAAATTGATTTCTATATTGATGATGCACGAATTACATCAATATGATAGCCATTTGTAGGCATAAAATCCATAAGAACTAGAATCTTAAAAGTAAAAGAAAACTAGAATCATAAAGGAACATTCCTGATCAAGTGAACCAAGGATTCAAACATAAATACTACTTTAACTAGGACTATTTCAATTCATATCCTTAATGTCACCAGAGATCCTCATCATATTGGAAATTTAAGGAATCGTAATTAGATTAAAATTAACCCTATAAGAAGTCATAAGAAACTAGAGAATAACTTCAAAATAATACTAACATGGTTTAGGCTTTATAATTAAGTAAGTTATAGGCCAATTACAATAAAACATGTTGACTAATAACATAAAACAAACTAAAGCCCTTAAATACATCTTAATTATATGAATATGGCTCCATTTAACTCAAAACGAGCGGCCCAGGTTGTTAGACATTCTCTAAGCTTTATTCTTCATGCATTAAGCATATTCTACTTTCAACAATATGTAGAACAATGATTAATCTTGGCAATGCATTTGAATAATCTTGAATAGTCTCTTTTGTTGCATCTCCATGATTAATCCTTGCAAAACTATATTTATGCAATTGGTCTTTCCTCTAGTCATTAAGCCTCCAATTCCTTGCAAACAGTCATAAGAATAGTTGAAAATAAGCATCGGTGCAAGCTGATATCCATCACCGTTTAAAATGAAAATTTTCATAGAAAAATATAGAATTTGACTTAAAAGCAGACACGTTCTTCTTGGCCAAAACATATAGAATAAAGTGATTGAAATGAAATAAGACATAGTAAGGAATACTAACCTAAAGATGACATACGAAGATTTAGAAAAAGATTTTTAGAATACAATTGGTCTAGAATTACTTAGTAATTGTTCGAGTGACTTTTAATTTGTGACTGTTTTACGCTTTATAACAAATCAATGCAAAATGGGTGAAGCATAATGTCATATTATGATATATAAGATTGAAAAGACTCATAGAAGTATTTTTTAGAGTATCATCACTAAGTAAAATTGTCATAAATGCTTTACATTATATTTGTACCTTAGTACAAAAAGAAAAACTATAGATATTTATTACGATTTCTTTTTCATTAATAATTTCATAGTATTAGAATAATCATTTATCAAAATGAAAATTTTAAAAATTAAATTTTAGGGAGTTGTGTAGAAAGTTGCAAGGGTTGACTCTAGGCTCCATGAGCATAGAGGATTACGACAAGGAGAAAAAGATGATTATGATTATGGCTAATGTATAAAAGGATGGTGAGGCAACTATGGCTAGATTCATTAGTGGTCTGAATAAAGAGATAGTTAATGTGGTAGAATTTTAACATTATATGGAGATGAAGGATTTGTTATATAAAGCTATTAAGGTGGAAAGACAATTGAAGTCTAATGGTGTTTCCAAATATAGTTCAACTTCTAGCTCTGTATGGAAGTCAAATTAGAATGAGAAATAAAACTACTTCAAAACCTAGAGAAGATGTCAAGGCATATGATTCGATTGCTATTTCCAAAAGGTTAAACTGAAACTCAATCAACTTCTAAGTCACATAATGTTAAGTGTTTCAGATGCCAAGGATTTGTTCATATTGCTTCTTAGTGTCCAAATAAAAGAGCTATGATTGCTAGGATAACAAAGATAGAGTGTTGGTTCAAATGATGATGAGATACAACAATTGAAGAATTATAATGATGTCGATGTGGAGGAACCCGTGAACAAGGTGTGAAACATGATTATTCATAGCGGGATTTGTACTAATACTACTAGTACTTTATTGGTGGAAAGGCTGAATATGACTACATTAAAGTATCTAAACCATATAAGTTGTAGTGGTTGAATGAACGTGGAGAAATTAAGATGTCAAAGTAAGAGTTAGTATGTAACATCCTGTTACCTGCGGGGAGGTTAGGTTAAAATAGTAAATATGAGTGATTAATGAGAGCTTAGAATTTGCATTTTTCATGCTCATGCATAATATGTCATACATATACATATGAATAGTGAAATCTTGCACATGAAAATAATTGTACATGCATTCATGGATAATTCCGGGTATAATTGAATTGAGTTGTGATTTTGGAAATTTTGAATTTATTTATATTGAAAATTTTATTGATTAGTGGAATTGTTGTATTTTGAATTTTGGTGAATTTAAGAATAATTTTCGAAAATTTGTGGAAAATAGGGAACAAGGAATCAAAAGAATATTTGGAGATAATTGGATAGTAAAGGTGAGAATTAAAGGTATTAGTCCAAAAGAAACTTGATTAGAGCTTAGACATTAGGAAAGTGACAAGTGTCACTGACTTAGAAAGTTGCTTTTTATACATTTGTTAGAGAAGTAAGTTACTGTTCTTTGAGAGTTAAAAGACTAAATGATATTTTTGAGTTTCCTTCTTCATAGTAACCTTCTTCGAATTTCGTCCCAATACATAGAGTTTTTCATCAAATATCCTTTTGAGAGATTTCTTTGCCTTTTCTTTTCCTATACCAATCCCACCTTGCTATTTGTCTGTTCTGCCTAAGAAAAACCAGAAGCTGGTCTTTTTATACAGTAAATACGTGATTTTTGCACGGAGTTTAGGGCTTTGGGATAGTTGAAGCTCATGGAGTTTTTAACAAGTAAGTATGGAGTAAATCCTTTGAAGTTATGGATTTATGAGATAAATCTGATGAATTTACTGTTAATTGTATGAACATGGCATTTACGTGTATATTCATGAACACTTTGTTAATGGGATGAAAATTGTGGATATAGTGTTATTTAATAGTTAATGGATTATTAGTGATCAGGTGATGTAGAAATGATTTTTGGAGTTTGAAATAGCAAGGAAATGATGTATAGGATTAGTGTAGAAAATTAAAGTATGAAAAGGTGATATACTCTGTTTTCTATTCATTGTGCATATATATATATATATATATATATATATGTTAGTACGTGAGTAGGTGAGCTCCTTAGAGATGATCAAGAAAATGATTTTTGAGTTGAAGAGTAGTTGTAAACAGATGGTTTAACATAGGAATGGGTGTATAAATGAAAGTTGAAGAGAAAATAGAGAATATGTATGAAAGTTGAAAATGCAGAACATGAAGAAAGGAATATTGATATCTGTTTCTTTTTGATGATTTTGAGAATTTGATTAAATTTGTATATTTAGGAGTAGTATGAATTTATGGTGAATGAGTTGAATGAAATGGAGTAGGAAGACTAGAAATATATATAAAAAAATATTGAAGTGTTGGATTTGTAATGGAAGTCATCTGGAAAGTCACTGAGAATGAATAGTAGAGAGTTGAAATTTTGATTTAATTTTTTTGTGAACTTACTGTACTGATCTAGATAGATTTTGACAAAATGGTCTTCATGAAAGTTGTATATCTTTCTTTAAGCTTTCCATTGATATAAAGTTTGCAAATTTTGGAGTTCTGGATCAAAAGTTATAGAGTTTAGAAGTTGTGTTTTGGTGGAGAAGAAGAAATGGGATTGCACCATCGTGCTTATGGGTTTTAGACAATTTGCACCGTCGTGCTTGACTATGAGGAATAGAAAAAATGCATTATTTTGAGAAAAATGGGTTTGCACCGTCGTGCATAAGCACAACGGTGACTTTGGAGGTTCGACTTTGAGAGTTGATAACTGATGAATATCCAAAAAGTTTCTGGACTTGATTTTGGTTGTTTTTATACCGAGAGTAGTTGTAAGCTACTTATATATATATATATATATATATATATACTGATTTGGATTGGAGCTGGTTTGGATAAAAATCTAAAAATTTGAAATTTACAGTAGAGAGAGAGAGACAATGAGGAGTTTCAGATTTTTAGTGTTGGATTGATAAATTTGAATCTGGATGTGTAGAGATTGTATTTGGAATTAGAAATGTTGAATAGATAAGTTAGAAAGAATTGGAAAAGCTGGAAATGAAAAAAATTTATAGAGGAACTGAAGAAAAGGATCGGTTAAAAAGGAGAAGTGACATTTGAAAAAAAAGTCAAAAGTCGCGGTCATGCTTTTAGGTGAAAGTCACGATCGTGCATGTCTAACTTTTCTGAAGGGATTTTTGCTGAACATCCTTCAATCTTTTTGCCATAACTTCTTCACCCGATGTACAAATGACTTGATTCTTGAACCAATAGATTCTTAACTCATTTTTCTATCTCTCCACAAAAATTTGTAGCATTCTGAATTGATTTGAAAAAGATTGATCAAATGAAAGTGTGAAATTTGTTGGAAAAGTGAAATAGGATTAATTTACTGAACACACTTCAGTATTTGGATTATATTTGGACCTGTAGGATTCCAAATGAGATGATTTTTTATTTTTAGTAAACTAGAGAAATAGGGCTACAAACCATATGAAAAAGTTGAATTGTGATTCAGTCTCTAAGATGCTCAATTTCTGGATGGAAGTTGTACATAGTAAACTGTTTTGGATAAGAGCAGTCCGAAAATGTTTGAGTATATCTTCCAAACTACTGAACCAAATTGAATGATTTTGGTGTCAATAGAAACATAAGACATAGTGGAACACTTTTCTAGAAGACAATATGACCAAATTACATCATTTTCACTTTTTGATTGAACGTGAACAGTAGACCTGAAAGTGTATCTTGGAAAAATCTGAAAGTAAGCCAATGAGAAATGAATTGTGATTTCATTGGTTTTAGTGAGGTATAAACCTAAGTATAGGTTATACTTAGATGAGATTTGATATGAGATTGAGTTTGTGATGAAATTGATGGAAAGATACCTAGGATTGTCATGAACATACATTGTACATATTTCATTTCATACATGTGCATTATTAAACACTTATAATTGTGCAAATTGTGATATATGTGTATGTTATTTGATATAGAGGAGCAACTGGAACGTCAACCTCCAGACGTTGCCGAAACTTCCAGGCATTAGTTTCGGGAGCAACTTGTGAGTAACCTAGACGGTTTCTCTCAATTATTGTTTGCTTAAATTATGTTTTGAATGATAAATAAATGTGAATTGAATTATGTTGATTTCCGGACAGAAGGTCTGATGATTGTAAAATGTGGAATGTATATTGAAGTGCTGCTTGAATGTGAATGTGAATGTGAAGAACTATGTGTTTCATAATATGATTGATTGTGATAGATGCATTCCATACATAAATGCATAATCAGATAATGCTAGTTGTGACCAGAGTAGCCACCGATCAGAGCTTAAAGCTCAACGTGTGAAAAGAGTTTCGAACTCAGAAAGTGATTAAGAGCCTAAGGCTCACTATGTAAAATAAGCTCTATATCCTCATCGGATAAGGGACAGTTATTAATGAGTCCGATATCCAAAATTGATACGGGACGGTTTAGGCACTCGGTTACAACAGCGTAACAATTGGAAAAGAGTCTCATGAACATTTCATATGCATTTTTTTAAGTATGTTTGATTAATTGAAATGCATAATTGCCCATGCTTAAGTGAAAATGTGATATATGATCAATTATGCGCAAATGTGATTGTATATTATATGAAATGATGTGTTGCATGAATTGAGTGAACCATCGATGATGGTTACCTCATTAAGTTCGCAAAACTCACCAAAATTGCAACGTTGTCTTTTCAGGATCGACAGATGACTTTAGCTACTGAGAGGCCCTACCAGCCGTGGAGATTGTGATTTGGCAAGAGAAGTCATGACTCAAAGGTCGGTGTTGGGATTTTTGGATGGCTTAGATATAATTTATATATTTTCCTCTTTCATGTAGTACTTTTGTATTAGGTTTTGATGATGTACATGTAGTAAAGGTTGAAAGATACAACGTAGGCTTTCAGTTTTGTGAAATGAAATGAGAAAAAAGTTGGTTTTTAAAATATTGTGGTTTTCTATTGATGCTTTATAAGTGAATAATGATAAGATGCCATATGAATTTAATATAGTGATTGAACGTAGCGCGCCATTATCGTAAGATATGTACCTGAATGACCTCTGGGCGTCCCAGTGTATACCCTACGGTAAGGGAGCGCTACATAGTAGCATTCTCTATTGGTAACTACATGGATGAGGTCCTTTGTGATGTGGTGTTAATACATATTGGTCACATACTCTTAAGAATTCTGTGGTAGTTTGATAGGAATGTTCCTCGTGATGGGTACAAGAATAGATATATATTCTTTTGAAATCAATAACTGAATATAGTGTTAACAAATTTGAAACTAGAAGAAGCATAGATCATATTAGGATAACTAAAGAGTGCAAGATGAGAGAAAAATAAGTGAGCACTCAAGAAAAAGAAAAGGGTGATAGAAAAAGTGAGAGTGTGCAGAAAAGTGAAAAAAAATTAAGGATGTGGATCGAAAAATGGAAAGAAAAGTAAGAGAGTTAGTGCTTTTGCTAGTTGTAGTGAGATTAAAAGTGTTATGTTAGCAAGGTAGTTACTTATCCTTTTATACAAAGATGTTTGTACCCTTCTTTGCCTAGTTTGGTTATTTCTTTTTTGTAAAATTTTCAGATCTATTCCTAAGGAAATACCACTTGGTTGACCTTCTTTAAGAGGTAAAGAACACTAAATAGATTTTATTCCTAATTTAACAATTCCCAATAGACCAGCCTATAGGACCAATCTTGAGGATATCAAAGAGATTCAAAGGTAAGTGGATGAGTTAGTATAAAAGGGATTTGTAAGGGAGAGTCTTAATTTGTATTTGGTTCTTATGATTTTGATGCCAAATAAAGATGGAGAATGGTGTATGTGTGTTGATTGTCAAGCCGTCAAAAAAATCACTATAAAGTATAAACATCCTATCTCTAGGTTGGATGATATGCTTGATGAATTACATGGTTTGTGTATGTTTTTCTAAAATTAATTTAAAGAATTGTTATCATCAAATGCTCATGAAAGAAGATGATGAATGGAAAACTACATTTCAGACAAAATATAGTTTATATAAGTGGTTAGTGATACCGTTTGGTTTAACTATGTACCTAACACCTTTATGAGATTAATGAATTATGTTTTGCATTCTTTCATTAGGAAATTTTTTGCAGTATACTTTGATGATATTTTAGTATATATCAAGAATTTGGATGATCATATTAAACATTTGCATATTTTATCTCATGTGTTAATGGAGCATCAATTGTATACTAATTTTAAGAAGTGTGCATTTTGCATGAAATCCATTGTTTTTGTTTGTTTGTTAGAAGTTTGTAGGAATAAGTGTAGATGAAGATAAGGTTAAGACAATTATGGCTTGGCCTACACTAAGAATGTGAATAAGGTAAGGAGTTTTCCTAGATTAGCAATTTTTTATAGAAGGTTTATCAAAGACTTTAGTTTTATTGCAACACCTTTAAATGAACTTATTAAAAACATTGTGTTTAAGTGGGATGGTGTGTATGAAAAAGCTTTTAATACTTTGAAAGATAAGTTAACTAATGCACAATTTTAACAAAGCTTTTGAGGATGAATGTGATGTAAATGGAATTAGTATAAGGTTTGTTTTAATGCAAGATTTGAAACCAATTGCTTATTTTAGCAAAAGGCTTAATGGGGCAATGTTAAACTATTTTACCCATGCAAGGAACTTTATGCATTAGTAAGAACTCTACAAACATAGAAACACTATTTATGGTTGAAGGAATTTATAATCCATTTTGATCATGACAGCTTAAAGCTTTTGAAATCCCAAGGTAAGCTTAATAAGATAAATGCCTAATGGTTAGAGTTAATTGAGATTTCCTTATATGATTAAGTACAAGAATGGAAAGGAAAATGTTGTAGGTGATGCATTGTCTAAATGCTTACTACATTGTAAGCTAAATTACTTGGCTTTGATTTTATTAAAGATCTATATATCAATGATGATGATTTTTGATAAATGTAGAATTTATGTTCTAAGTTTACATATGATGAGTATTATGGGTTATGGGTTTTTTCCGTCAAAGATATTATATATGCCTATATGTTTTTTACATGAATTATTAGTTAGAAAGACTTATGAAGGCATCTTAATGAGACATTTTGGAATGTAAAAGATTGCATATAGTGAAAATTTTTATTGGCCTAACATGAAACATAATGTGCAATCTACTTGTGATAAGTATTCAACTTGTAAGGAAGAAAAATATAAAGTAATGCCACACATGGTTGATATACACCTTTACCTATACCTAATCAACCTTCAATTGACATATATATGGATTTTGTATTAGGTTTGACTAAGACTTAAAGGGGTAAGGATAACATATTTGTGTTTGTTAATAGGTTTAGTAAGATAACACATTTAATTACATATTCTAAAACTAATGATGCAACAAGTATTGCTGATTTGTTATTTAGGGAAATAATATGTTTGCGTAGATTGCCTAGAACGATAGTAAGTAATAAAGATGTTAAGTTCTTAAGTTATTTCTTGGTGTACTTTATGGAATAAGTTAGGAAAAAAAAACCCTTGTCTTCTACTATTACACATCCTCAAACAGATGGACAAACTAAAGTATGTAATAAGACCCTTACCACTTTGTTACATGCTATCATTCAAAAAAACTTAAAACAATGGGAAAAAAGTTTGTTACATGTTGAATTTTCATATAATAGGTCAGCTCATTCTACTACCTTTTATTCTCCTTTTGAAATTATGTACAAATTTAATCCTTTAACTCCTTTGTAATCTTACCTTTTCTTATTTATGGACATGGTAATTTAGATCGTAAGTATAAGGCAGATTTTGTTAGGGATTTACATACCAAGGTTTGTACTAATATAGAGAGAAGGAATGAACAGTATATAAGGCAAGCCAATAAGGGGCATATATGGGTTGCTTTTGAGCCTAGAAATTGGGGTTGAGTTCATATGCGTAAGGAGAGGTTTTCTACTCAAAGGAAGTATATGTTGGGTCCTAAGGGAGATAGACCTTTTTAAGTGTTAGAGAAGATCAATGAAAATGCTTACAAACTAAATTTTCCAAGCATTATGGTAATATGAGTGCTACTTTTAATGTTGTTGATTTCTTTTTTTTAGTATGATATAGGTAATCTAAGGAAGAATCCTTTCGAAGAGGGAGGGATTAAAGGATATATGCTTTCACCAACACTTATTTCCAATCATTCTTATAATTGTTTGTAAGTAATAGGAGGTCAAATGACTAGGGTAAAGACCAAACACATGAACAAAGCTTTGCAAGGACTAATCATAAAGATGAAAGAAAATGATGTTTTTCAAAATGAATCAAATATATTATCAAGATTACTCACTTTTCTAGTGTTGTTAAAGATGTAATATGCTTAATATATGAACAACAATTCTTAGAGAATGTTTAACAACCTAGGCCGCTTGTTTTAAGTTAAATGGAGCCTAATTTTATATTTAAGATGCATTTAAGGGCTTTAGTTCATTTTATTCCATTAATCAGCACATTTTATTATAATTGGGCTATAACTTAATTATAAAGCCTAAATTGTGTTAGTATTATTTTGTAGGTTTTTTTTCTAGTTTCCTATTTGGCTTGTTATGGGGTTAATTTCTAATCTGAGGAAGATTCCTTAAATTTCTAATTTGATTATGATCCTTTATCATATTAAGGATATGAATTAAAATAGGCTTCTTAGAGTCCTAGTTAAAGTAGTATTAGTAGTTAGTGTTTGAATCCTTATTACATTCGATAAGGAACGCTTCTTTCGGATTTTAGTTTTCTTTTCCTTTTAAGATTATGGTTCTTAAGGATTTTACGCTTATAAAAGTTTGTCTTATTGATGTAATTCGTGCATCATAAAATAGAAATCAATTTGAGAGTTTTCTTTACTTTTGTGATAGTTTCCTTTTTGTTTTTTTAATAAGAACTTAGTATGATATTATCAAAGAAACTTGTGGCGATCAAAATTCTTATAACTTTGGTTCTAATAAGTTGATTTGGTTAAGGTCAAATTTTCTTACTTGATTTGAAGATGATCATAGAGTTCTAATTCCTTATGATTCAAGTTTTAGATGGTTTTCAACCTAAAGTTTATCAATTATTTTGAAAATTTAAAGAATTTAATTAAATAAACTTTAACGAAGACGAAGTTGTAAAGTTTAGGCACATATGACTGAAAAAGGTTACAATTAGCATCCCATGCTTATCAAGTAAAGTAAGTTTATCATAGTTCACTCCTCCATATCTGTACATACCAACTTATTCAAATAATATACCACTAAGAAATTGTTAGTAGTGTGCCCTAGGCCAATGGATATTTATGATTCATGTATTAACATTATGATTTGTTAATAATATATT
>JAOQMQ010134359.1:0-11391 GCA_027563845.1 Erythroxylum subrotundum
ATTATGCATGAACAGTCCTAAGTCATTCCAATCCATCTCATCCTATGCCAAATTTACTATTTTACCCTTCCTGTCGGAGGTGGGATGTTACACAAAACACCCATTTTCTTGTAGTGAAACTTCAGCTTGATTATCAGTTTAAAAGTATTAAGCTTAAATTGCAACTTATCTCCTTGTAATATGCGGAATTCCTATTAAAAGAGTTCAAGAAGATGTTATCTCTATTATTGATGAAGGTTGTTGAATATAAGCAACCCTTATATGAATATCTTATTAACATTATCTAAGGATTGCAATAATATGGAAATAATAATATATTCATTTTTATTATTTTAATATTTTTGACATTGTCTCACAAAATTATTACATTCCTCTCAATGACTTTAAAGTTTTAAGAAAGAGTATCTAATGCTCCAAAATGACCACCACGTGGACCTCACGTGGGAAAATAATAATTTTAGCTCTCATCTACTTATTAAAGCATACTACCACCATCACGCTATTGGTAAGAGTTTGATTATAGCTCTCCTTGAGATAGGTTTATAATGTATCATCTCTCTCTCTTCACTACAAGAAAAATGAGGTTTAGTGACGAAAATTACCGACAGAATATCTACACATTCCATCGTAAAACTTAGTTAGCGATGGAATTTACCGACGGACCAAGGTGCCGGACATACTGCCGTCGGTACTAGTTTGCGACGAATCACATAATGTCCGTCGCAAATTTACCAATGGAAATGTTGTGTAACTGTCGGTGAATATATCGACGGTTATTCTGTGATGTCTTCGGTCGGTAAAGTTATCGACTGAAAAGTTATGTTCGTCGGTAAACTTACTGATGGTTTTGATTATTCCGTCGGTAAATTAAAGTTGTCATTACTGACGGTTATTAGTTTTCCGTTGGTAAATCGAATAAATTTTACCGATGAACTTTATTTTCCATCGGTAAATTTACTAAAAGCTATTTTGTAAAAATTTTCTGCATTAAATTTTATTTGATGATGTTATGGTTGATGCATAATTTAAACAGTTCTGAGTTATCTGTTGATAATATTTTGATTTGTTTGGACATATAATTTGTTAAAACAGAAAGTTGATTGATGATATAAAGTAAAAATTATCTTAATTGATAATACAAATTATTTTGTACATAATAAGTATTTGTAATTCATACAAAATGACTACAAGTACGTTATCTAGTTGGTAACCGCGGATGCTCTGATTGCTGCGATGAGGTGCTACGCTTCCCCTTCATCTCATCCACCTTATTACGGAGCTGAGCTAGGTACTCCATCGACTATTGCAATTGAGTTGCCAATATCTGTACTGTGTTCCGAAGCTCATGAACTTTATTGGGTACGAACCGCCTACTAGATGTGGTTGTACTGGATGTGGATGATTGAGAATAATATGTGTTCACAAATAAACCTAAGCCGAATATCATTCCACGACGGTCCCTACCACCTACTGCATGAAGATAGGATTAAGTGCATGAAGATAGGTTTGAGTCTTATCAACATCTTCAGGCTGTTGAGACTGTCGTTGAATGCTTTCTTGTATTTGATCCTATCATAAGGCAATATTTATGTTAGTAAGTGATAATTATTAAGCATTAATATTAAAGCATAAATTTCACATACATTTAGTTCTCTACATCGGGTGTTGACAAAGGTCACACTGTCATGCTTTTTAGTGTGAATGTGCAAAAAGAGTTGACGGGGTGTAAGCTTCGTGCCCATAGACTTTTTCTGCATCAGAATAAAATATTTTAAGTGAACTACAATTTATAACATTATCATTCTTCATAATATACATATTTTCATTCAAAAATTCACACATCAAATTAAATTGAAATATACCAACGTAAAAAAATCAGAATATAAATGTAAAATGTAGATATTTACAAGTCTCTCTGCATGCTCATGATGGGTAATAGATCCTCCAGTATGTACGTGAAGTCTCTCTCCCTTGGTCCTCCACGTCTATTGGTAGAATTATGCTCTGAAATGGACATTGCCTCGAGTAATGTCCAATACTGCTGCCAACGACTATATTTGTTCAGAAATATAAGGCAGTCGTACACCAGTCTTGTGCATCGTACCAACAAAGTCTCGATAATGTTCACATGCTCGTCTCTCCCGTACTTTATAGATGACTGTGTCAAATTCAGAATCCCAAAAAATTCTTTCTAAAATAAAAAGAAAAACATACTATAAGTATTTGTAATATAATAATATTTATCTAATAAATGTATAAAAATCAATTTAAAAACAAAAAATAGTTTTTTTAACCTCAAACTCATGATAGTAAAATTCCTTTGTCGCCTAAGAGATATTTTTCCATATATAACCCTCAACATCTTCTCCTTGAATTTGGATGTCATGTTTCTTCAGCATGGTCCAGACGGAATCAACCTAATATTAAAATAATTAATTGTTTTTACCATTTTTTAAATTTAAACTTATAACTTAATTATAAACATATAGTGTTCATGTATTTTCACATATAGATTGTTGACAATTATGATGTAAGTTCTTCCATCAGCTCCCTCAGCTCCAGGCTGAAGGTCGTCTCCTTCATCCGCATCGTTTACCCCTGATATCTCTGTCGGTAGAAAGGTGGTAGATGGTGTAGTAGCAGGTATGGAAGGTAATGCCTCATCTGCAAGTGTAGTAATAGCTGGAGGTACAACATCTGATTCGGTTGCAGCTGCAGAATGTGATGCTTTACCTGGATAATAACTGGTTTCAAATTGTAATATGAACCTTGGTGGCATTATATCTTGTTTTCTCTTTGGTGGCATATTTCAACTTGAAATTCATATCCCATCCTTTGAAGTAATATTTCTCATTTTCATCATTAACATTATCCTCTTACATGCAAGCTTATGGACAACTAATTGATTTCCTCTCTATGATCCAAAATCCCAATCTTTAGATTTATCTTAGATTTAATATCTCTATTATATGTGTACCATCAATTATGATCCTTTGGGTAACAAGTGGAATCAGAATTTTTTAGCCTGAGGACTAGTGGAAGAACAATTTGATAGTCCGAAAGCATATTCTTGGTCGCATATATAATTCAATCATTTAACCAAGCTAATTAGAAACAATAAGATGTACGAGTCGAAACTAACAGGTACGAAATAGTTGTACGTTTTCATTCTATAAGTACAACTATAGGAATAGGTTCCTTCTAAAAAGATATACACGTAGAATGGATGGCTGCATGTCTGTTTGTTAGAATAATCACTTCTAATACTACCTCTATGTCTCTTAATATTTTAATCTCCTACTTTATTAACAAAATCCTTGAAATAATAGGGATATAACCTTACTATAATCTCTCTTCAATCCCTCCTCCATTTCACTTACTCATACACAAATCTCTTTCGAGAACCGAGACATATCATATTATCCTATAAAAACTGGCATATCTTGCCACTCCTAGCACTAGTTTCAGATCAAATGTTATTAGTCATGTACGATGGAGGAAGAATGCAAAATGGAAGACGGACAGTGATATGACTAATTGCACGAAGAGAAGGGAGGAAAGGGAAGAGAGGCTATTCTAAACTTTTCTTTTCATTCATGCCTTTCTCGTCGATTACAATATCTAATATATTAGTACGTTCTTGCTCTCTCGCAGCTATTCGTAGCTGTATAATCCGTTATTCGCTTACTATAACCGCTTCGCTCACGTGCTTCTGTTATTAATCCTTGAGCTTGGCCGGTACTTGTCTCACTCGCGTACTACGCCTCCGAGTGATGAGGCTATCTTCGTCTGTTGGAGATCTTGCAATAACGTGCTCCTGCTGATTGGGCTCTTCGTTAGTGTCTATTTGCGTATTGGGCTCCTCTGGTGCATCCGGAATCACAACATTACTCCCGTCCTCGAAATGGACCTTGCCCTCAAGGTCCAACTCAGGAAAGTCCTTCGTGAACTGGAGCAGATCTTCCCACATAGAGGATTCGGGGGGCAAACCGGCCCACTGGACTCAAATATGTTTTGTCTGCTGACCAGAAGGAAGCTGATGAAGGCGACTGCCAACGACAGCCAGAGGTTTCAAAACAGGGTGATGGTCGACAGTCGTCAGCGGAATGGCGGGGACGCCGGGAGATTGTTGGCCATGAAATCGTTTGAGCAAGGACACATGGAAGACATTGTGAATGCGACTGCCAACCGGTAACTCCAGTTCATAGGCAACTGGGTTGATGGCGCGAATCACCCGGTAAGGATCGAAATAACGGAGACCCAACTTTTGATGGCGGTGCGAGGCGACGGAATGCTGGCGATAAGGTTGCAACTTGACGAGGACCAAATCACCTGCGATAAAGGTAACATCCTGGCGGTGGCGATCGACCTGTTGTTTCATTCGGTGGCGAACGCTATCCAATTGTTGTTTGAGAAACTTAAGGAGCTCATTGCGATGCTGTAGTTGAGTGTCTAGGGATTCAATGTTGGTGGTGCCCGGCAAATAGGTGGGCACATGTTGTGCCTCGCGACCATACAAGGCTCGAAATGGGGACATGCCGATGGAGGAATGATAGCTGGCGTTATACCAGAACTCAGCCCACGGTAGATGCTGCAACCATTTGTGGGGAAATTCATGCACAAAACAACGAAGGTACTGCTGGAGTGTGCGGTTGACAACCTCCGTCTGGCTGTCCGTTTGGGGGTGGTAGGCGGTGGAGCGTTGCAACGTGGTGCCACTGAGAGCAAAGAGCTTGGTCCAAAACTGGTTGACAAAAACAGGGTCACGATCAGTGGTGATGGAGAGTGGAAAACCATAGAGGCGAACGATTAAGTCAACAAACTTCTCAGCCACAGTTGCGGCAGTAAAAGAACAAGGAAGGGCGGCAAAATGAGCAAATTTTGTAAGGCGGTCTACCACGACCATGATGACAAAGAACCCTTTGGACGGAGGTAGCGATGTGATGAAATCCATCGTTAAGTCTTCCCACACATGACTAGGGGTGGGCAAGGGTTGTAGGAGACCCGTTGGTGGAGTAGTGCAATATTTCACTTGTTGGCAAATGGTGCACTGTTTCACAAAGTCGGCAACTTCCCGGCGAAGCTTAGACCACCAAAAATTTTGACTGATTAGCATGTAAGTTTTCAAAACACCTGCATGGCCGCCGAGTTTAGTAGTATGGAATTCATGGAGGAGGGTTTGCCGCAGGGGAGAGGCCGAGGCTAAGAGAAGCTTGCCCCGAAATAACAGAATGCCATTAACAACTTGGTAGTCGTCAGGGAGATGCCCAAGACGATGAGCAGTATGCAGTTTCTGAAGCTCCGGCGATGTCTGATTCTCCTGTCTAATGTCATCGACAATGTTGAGAATCTGTCGGGCCTCCAAAAGGAGCACTGCTGCGGAGGAGCGGGAGAGAGCATCGTCCAGACAATTATCCTTACCAGGGCGATAAAGGATCGTATAATCAAAGCCTAATAGCTTGCTGAGGTAATATTGCTGCTCCGGTGTTTGAATTACCTGCTGCATGAGCTCCTTGAGGCTCCGATGGTCTGTATAAATGAGAAAACGCCGTCCTAACAGGTACTGACGCCATTTCAAGACTGCCTGGACGATGGCATAGAGCTCCCTGGAGTACACCGAGCTTCTGCCCATACGAGGACCGAGCTTCTTATTGAAAAAGGCGATATGATGTTTATTTTGGCTCAAGACCGCGCCTATCCCAACCATGGAAGCATCTGTTTCCACCGCAAACACCTGATCAAAATCAGGTAAGGACAAAACTGGAGCAGAGCACATGGTTGATTTTAGCTGATTGAAGGCAACAGTAGCAACGTCCGTCCACACAAAAGAATGAAGCTTCAACAGATCGGTAAGTGGGGCGGCAATAACGGCATAGGATTTAATGAAACGGCGATAGTAGCCAGTAAGCCCTAAGAAGGCCCGCAAGTCCTTGACGGTCTGGGGAAGAGGCCAGGAGGCCATGGCCTGAATTTTATCCGGATTAGGTTTGAGCCCTTCCTGGTCGACGATATGGCCCAGATAGTCGATCCTCGAAGCCCCGAAGACACACTTCTAAATCTTAGCAATAAACTGATGTTGGCGAAGGGTGTGGATGACCAACCAAAGATGCTGCACATGCTCCGACAAACTCCTGCTAAAAATCAAAATATCATTAAAAAAAAAATGGTGACAAATTTTCGTAGATAAGGTCGGAAAATTGTGTTCATGGCAGCTTGGAAGGTGGTTGGGGCATTTGACAGGCCAAAAGGCATAACAAGAAACTCATAGTGGCCCTCATGAGTTCTAAAAGCTGTTTTGTAAGTGTCCTGCGCATGCATCTGAATCTGATGGTAGCCGGCCATCAAGTCAAGTTTGGTGAATATTACAACACCGTGGAGCTCGTCGATCAATTCATCAATGGTGGGAATGGGAAAGCGATCCTTCACTGTGATTGAGTTGAGGGATCGGTAGTCAATACAAAATCGCCAGGTCCCATCTTTTTTTTTGACAAGCAGGACGGGTGAAGAAAAAGGGCTGGTGCTAGGCTTGATGATGCCCCGCTTGAGCATGTCGTAGACCTGGTTCTCAATTTCAGTTTTCTGGAAGTGGGGATAACGGTATGGTTTAACATTGACAGGGTGCGAGTTGGGTAGGAGGTGGATTCGGTGGTTGAATGAACGGGAAGGGGGAAGGCTAGTAGGAGGTTGAAAAACCTGGGGATAATGATCAAGGACAGCTTGAATATCCGGTGGAATGTGGGATGTGGGGGAAAGAGAAAGGTGGTAACAAGGTTGGAGTAAATAGAGGTAGGAAATGGCGTCGTTAGAGTGAGAAATTTTATGAAGGTGGTGCAAGGAGACCGAAGAGGGGGACGGTTGGTTTTCGCCATGAAGAAGAATAGGGTGATTGTTCCACGTGAACTGCATAGTCCGAGATTGGTAGTCTTTGAGCACCGGACCTAGGGAGTAGAGCCATTGCAAGCCAAGGACTAACTCAGCCCCTTCAATGGGTAAGACAAAAATATCCAAGGTGAATGGGTGATGTTGCAAGGTTAGGGGGACGTCCTTGCAGACATGGGAACAGGGCAGACGGTCGCCATTGCCGACCTGGACAAAAAACTACGGGCAGGGATGTTGGGAAAGGCCCAAACGCCTAGCAACTTTTGGGTGAATAAAATTGTTAGTGGCTCCATCATCTATCAAAACTTGGAGATTCTGGCCTGCACACTGGCCCGTTAGGCGGAAGGTCCGAAAGAGGCCTGGATCAGACAAAGCCAGGTAACCAATCGTGGGTTCATCAGAAGGGGTGGTGGCTGCGGTGGTATCAACATCCGCCAAAGGAGGAGCGGCAGGGGAAGAAGGTGCGAGGTCCCCAGAGGCATCTTCACAGGACATAATAAGAAACTTGTTTTTACACCGGTGGCCCTTAACAAATTTTTCATCACAATTATAGCAAAGTTGCTGAGCTCGGCGTTGCTGCATTTCCTCACTAGACAACCGGCGGATAGGGATGGGTTTAAGATTAGGTGAACCAATCGGAGGCTGGGTGGGTGTTTTGAACACTGGCGGGGGAAGTAAGCCAGGTAAAGTAGACGGTGGCGGTTTAGCCCAAGAGGGTTTAGTGGAGGCTCGAAGGTCATTGTATTTGGCTTCGTGTAACTTGGCAAGGGAGATAGCATGCTGCAGGAATGTAGGTTGGGCTATTTGCAATTCACGTTTCAGCTCCGGTTTCAAGCCGGACACAAAGATGCTAACGAGGAAAGGTTCGGAAAGCCCGTGCACCTTAGTGGACAATAATTCAAAAGCCGCCTGGTAATCAGCCACAGTGGTAGTCTGTTGGAGTTTAACCAAAGCTCCCCTTGGATCGTCATAAAGGGAGGGGCCGAAACGACAAGACAGGGACTCAATAAAGGCAGGCCACATAGTCAGGAGGCCATTGACATGCATCCAATGGTACCACGAGAGGGCGGGCCCATCCATATGCAGGGACGCAATGGGAAGACGTTGGTCAAGAGGAACGTCATGCAGGTTGAAATATTGGTTAGCACGATAGACCCAACCCTGGACGTCGTTGCCATGAAATTTCGGAAGGTCAATCTTTAGAGATCGAATGAGAGGAGGAATGGCTACGGGTAAGGCAGCTTCCCGTTCCGGCTGCGGATGATGGTGTTGGTTGTCAATAGCACGCAAGCGGGTATCAATACCCTGCAAGGTATCCTGCAATGCCTGGACCCACGGCGGGGGTGCCTCCATGGTCAATGAAAGCACCAGATGATATGACTAATTGCACGAAGAGAAGGGAGGAAAGGGAAGAGAGGCTATTCTAAACTTTTCTTTTCATTCATGCCTTTCTCGTCGATTACAATATCTAATATATTAGTACGTTCTTGCTCTCTCGCAGCTATTCGTAGCTGTATAATCCGTTATTCGCTTACTATAACCGCTTCGCTCACGTGCTTCTGTTATTAATCCTTGAGCTTGGCCGGTACTTGTCTCACTCGCGTACTACGCCTCCGAGTGATGAGGCTATCTTCGTCTGTTGGAGATCTTGCAATAACGTGCTCCTGCTGATTGGGCTCTTCGTTAGTGTCTATTTGCGTATTGGGCTCCTCTGGTGCATCCGGAATCACAATAGACAGGGACTTAGTTTCCTTGCCCCACGTGAGATTTTGCTTCGAGCTATAATTGAATGGTACAAACTACCTGACAGTTGGCTGATTCATGTTATCAACCTGTCCAAGATACACCAATGGCTTATAAGGCCTATGAATTAAAATGAATAGTAGCCTTTATTACGTCTTATCTATAACTAGTGAACTGGACATGAAGTGGAGGGGTCAGGAGATAGATAGATGGTTGAAACTGAGTCCAATATGAATCACTAGGCATTTGGATCCACACGCACACAACACACATTTGCCCCTTTCCCAGCAATTCACTGCTCCGAATGGTTTTGGTTGTGCTCGTTAAGAAATGGCATGTAGTGGTACTACATCAACCTTTGTCCTAGTCAAAAGAGTAGGCAATTAACTTGTGGTGATAGAATTTATCGCCCATATGCAGAAGACGTATTTATGTACAAGACTATTAGCTTGTTATTACATTTCCTAACAAAACTATTAGCTTTTGATGGACTGTAGGTTGTTAGGTCATAAAACTCTTTTCTTTTAATATACTACATTAGAGTACAAGTGGGCAGATAATAATGTTAAGAAACTAGCTACTGCTTATTAGTTGAAGTAACAAACATTGAAAAGGAAAAACATTATGTCCTCTCGTGGAATTCAGAAGCTACTGCCCAAGTGGCAGAGTTAGAGGTCTAGCGTTGGACTCAAGCCCCACTTTCATCAATTATAAAAGGGAACGAACAATATCTGGAGTGTTTGTATGCGTGAATATTGTTGGAGTTTTCACTATTATATATACTAAAAAAATTGAAAATAAAGAACTGAAATTATTTTTTCAAAGAACAGACATTTCATCAAACACCTTACATGCATCAAAAATTCATCCCAATATCATAACCAAAATTACGTCTTGTCTGTTCTATCACTAACATTTATACCTTAAAGTTCTTTTCCAACCACAAAATACACAAATTAAAGAAAGTAATCAAATACCTAAATTAACTTTCATCTAATATACGAAAAAATACATGACAGTAGTTGCAAAGATACCTCCACCGAAGGACACGATGACTGTAAAGGACATAGATCATCCAGCAACACCCAAGTCTCTCACAGCCCACAACGATATAGGCCCATCAACATGATCATTCTAGAAGGCACACCATATTTGCATATTCCATTTTTTGTTGTAATCGTAACGATTGTACAGCTGTAGCATTAGAAGTACAAGTGTATATATTGTCTGTTTCCAACAGTGCATAGTAGTAAGAAATAATACAATCATTCTTTTACACAATTCTCAAATCTTTCAATGACAATGGCCGGAGAAGACAACACCGACGAGCAGAAGAGGAGACAATGCCAGAGAGAAGAAAATCGCACGAGAGGAGACGCAGCGGGAGGAAGAAGGCAAAAGCTTTCACCCCCAAACAACGTCGTTTTTTTTACTTAAAAATGCTAAAGCCGAAGCAGAGGACGATTTTTATCTTGAGAATTTACTGACGGAAAATTTTTCTTGGTAAATTTAAAACTTTTTTTATCCGCTAACAATTCCTGCCTTATTTACTGACGGGCATTTTATACTATCACTAAATTCCGTAGCAAATTTTGCTGAGATAATTTTCCTCCATATTTAGTGACGAATATTACTATCGTTGCTAAACGAAAATTTTCCCGTCAATATTACCTACGGAATTTGATTTTCCGTCGGTAATTTGCAACAGTTTTTTTTTCGTCAGTAATTTTCCATCCCTAATTCGTACTTTTTTTTTTTGTAGTGCTTAACTCTTTTTGACTTCTTTCAAGAGATCAGCTTGCACATAAAAAAGTAATCTATAATTTCATATTGTCTTTGCCTTTCTTGTGCTCAATTTTAAACTCATAATCCAATAACTTTTACCAATTTTGCTGAAGTACTTACTCTACTTTAAAAGAAACTTATAGATTTGGGTGATAACTGTTGATTATAAAAGATATTCCACTCAAATAGTGATGCTAATATTTGGCAATATAACCACTTTATGACTTCTTTTTATAAATAAGTAAAGGATGATTCTTGAATGCAAATGGTTTACTTACATAGGCTAGGGGAAGTTTCCATGCATCAATATAGCTCTTACTCCAACGTGCTTTGGTCGCCGTGAAGCATCATGATGGTTACTTGGAAGTAGAGGACAGAATGAAGGACATTGTAATTTCCGGGGGAGAGAATACAGACACCATTGAGATAGAAACAGTCCTGTATAGCCATCCAGCAATTCTAGAAGCTGCAGTTGATGCGAGGCCGGATGATCACTGGGGAGGACAGACACCATGTACATTTGTGAAATTGAAGGAGGAATGCAATGTCAGTGAACATGACATAATCCAGTTTTGTCCAGACCGCTTGCCTCATTACATGGCTCCTCGCTCTGTGGTTTTTGAGGATTGGCCAAGAACCTCAACGGGTAGAGTACAAAAGTTCATTTTAAGTGAGAAAGCAAAGGCTATGGGCAGCCTCTCTTGAGAAAGAAAACAATTTGCATATATTTGTTCAACCAGTTCATTTAAATTTATTGGTTTGTTCACAAGTACATAGTTCCAGAAAATCCTGAATGAAACTTGCATCTATCTATCGCATCTGGGAGGAACAATCAACTTGATCACTGCAGGGATTGCCACCAGGGTGACCCTGGAAGGGCTTACGTTTATATTGTTATTGCAGGATGTTTTGTCAGATCAAGACTGATAATGTAGGGGTAAACGATGGAACCACAGTAAAGGTGATTTCCTATCTTGACCCCAG
>JAOQMQ010134740.1:0-11355 GCA_027563845.1 Erythroxylum subrotundum
TATAAATTATTATTTACCTAAAAGGTATAATAGTTTATAATATCTTTTCTTACTTGATACATCAAAACTCTTATTTGCATTACTTTTAGAAAAAAAATGAATTGATTAGAAGGGTGAAAAAATTACAAAACAAAGTTCCAAAAACCAAACTTATATAAAAAGCTTATAAGTTTTTTTTCTTTAAAAAATGAACAAACTTATGAGTTAACTATGCTAAACCATTAATAACACCAACATTGGAGCCTTGACCCCTCAATGTACAAATTAACTTATAATAAAGATCACTCAGGAAGTATCAACATCCATTAATATTGAGTTATTCTTTGACTAAAGCCCTTTAAATTCTTTAAGATTTTGCAATATTGGTTTAAGAACTTCTTATATCTTCATTATGAAACAATTGTTATTTAATCCATTGTATACATTTTTCCTGGACCTTCAATATGGTCTCTCTACTCCCTTGAAGCATTTTCTTATCCTTTCCCTCCATATCATGTAGATATATCTACCAAAGCTTATTAGAAAAATAGTTTAGTTACCTTTGAGGATTACCTAATCTTTTGCAACTAGTAATGATTATATCAGTTTTGTTAAGGTGGAAAATGTTCTAGGTAGATTTCCATATTATGAAATTACATTCAAAGAATAGATGGACCAAGGTTTCTTGAGCTTCTTTACATAAGTAGTATGCACCTGACATTAAGAAAACTCAATCTATCTATTTTAGCCACTCTTTCTTTGACAGTTAACCGTAGTAGAAAAGATACCTACGGAGCTGGATTTTAGTTCCAAACCACCTTGTGCCATTTATTAGCCTCATTTTTTAATCTTAATAGCTCATTCTAAGGCCTCCTTATGAATTGACCTAACGTAGTACTAAAGCATTTATAGCTCTCCTTTCTAAAATTTGACTATAGCTAGGTATAATATGTTCTAAATCGGCAGGGACATGACACCATTGGTTAAAGTTAATCCATACTTTTAACTTTGTCATTTATAAGGAACCTATCTCTCATACAAATATAAAAGTTGTAACTGATGAATAGGGCCTATATTACTCCAATTATCAAAGAATAACAAAGTTGTTTCACCATTCCCTACTAAACATCAAATATGTCCTTTAATTTTTAGAAATTGAGATAGACCCCAAGAGAAAGAGGGCCTTGTTTCTATTTTCTTTACACTTTTTCCCTATTAAGAATGGGTATTTATCCACTTCACTTATAAGGACTCCTTGTTCTCCATTAGGCTTTATATTATTTTCCCTTTCAAACCTTATTAACTAAGATGACAGGTGTAATTATCAAGCTTCCTTTAACTAAAGAATTTGACATAATGCTCCATTTAACCTTAGCTAGTACTTTCGTTTTGTCTTTTCCACCCTATAAGAAGTTCCTTAATATTTTCTTTAGTGATTTGATTATGCCTTTACTAAGGAATAAATAAGAGACCAACATATATGAAGTGAATTGATTATTAGTCTTATCAGTTGTAAGCTTCTAGCTTGAGATAGATCCATGCTACACCAACTCCTTAGTCTCTTTTTAACCTTCTTTATCATGGGTAAGCACTCTTTGAATTATACCTTCTTATTTGATAAAAAGTAGCCCAAATAAGTGAAAGGAAGTTTCTTAACTTGAAAACCAACTAAGTTTGAGAGCCAATTTGCAAATGGGAAGTACTTCTTAAGATAACTATATGAATTTTATTTTAGTTTATAATTGAGCCCCACAGTTCTCTAAAGGTATGCAAGGATTTAATTTAAGGTACTTACTAACCTATCATTTGCCTTAGATAAAAGGATTGAGTCATTAGTAAACTCTAAGTTGAACAAACAAAGTTTCTTGCATTTAATATAGTACTGAAGACTAAGATCATTAAATATATTATGCTTGATTAGTGTGATAAAAAGCCTCCATACATAGAATAAAGTGGTAAAAAGATATAAGGTCCCTTTACCTCATGCCTCCACCCCGTTTGAATAAGTTAGTAAGTTATCTATTTACTAAAACACTAAGGAAGTGGTGGATATTAATAGCTTTATCTAGCTCCTAAATTTTTAAAGGAATCCAAATACCTCAATTAGTTAAAGAATGAAATCCCAACTAATTGTATCATAGGCTTTATAGAAATACACTTTTAAAGCATAATTTTTAGGAGACTTTTTCCTTATGTATCCCTTCAACGATTCTTAAGCAATAAGCACATTATCCTCAATTCGTATCCCCGCCAAGAAAGCTCCTTAAGTATCATTGATCATTGATTTTAGCACTTTCCCCATATAATGGTTAGCAGTTTGGATATGATCTAGTATAGAAAATTACACCAAGGATATGGGTGTATATTCACCAAATGATTCAATATTAGCAACCTTTGGAACTAAATAGATGACGATTTTATTTTACCCTTCTCAAAAAATTCCAATGTTGCTTTTACAACTATCTCTCTTATAATTAGCCAAACTTTCGATAAAAAAATTCATTAAAACCATATGGCCCAAGGATTAGGTTGCATTAAGCTTAAAAACTGTCCTCTTAACATCTTGAGTAGTAAAAGGTCTACTAAGAAGTTCCATTTCATCATACTTAAATTGATTATTTATGAAAGAGCTCAGTATCTAAAGGGAGGATCTGCTACTAGCAATTATTCCTAATGAAATTTTGAATTACCTGAATGCTTCATCCTTGAGATCGTTTTTCTTTATAGTCACCATCCCTTTTTGCTTAATTAAGGAGAAAATTATGTCACCATTCTTTCTAACCAAAATTGAATTATGAAAGAACTTTGTATTTCTAGCCCCTTATTTTATCCATTGTATCCTACCTCTCTATTAAAGAAGTGAGTTATCTTTCATACCACTTTGATATACTCATTTATTGCTAATATCGCTTCCTCGTTCAATTTTATTTCTCAAGTTATTGGTGAAGGGTATTATGGACCGAGATTAGTTTCACCTTAGTTTTAAGTACTAGCTTTCTGGTGTTTTTCATTCTTTTGGCTTATTTGAAATATTTTAGTTTCTTAAAACAAATAAAGGTTTTATGCCCCTTAATATCTTGTGATACTCCACTAAGAATTTCCTTATTAAAGCCTTCTTCTTCTGTTAAATGTTATTAAAATTGAATGGAATTTTCCTATTGCATCTCTCAAACAAATTATGAATTGATATTATAAAGTGGTCTAAGCACAAAGGATTTTCAAATACAGCTTTACTTTATAGGAATCTCTAGAATCATTCTTCATTTTTAAGGACCCTATTAAGTATCTTACGTATGTATCATCTAGAGCTTTGTTTGTTGCTTTAAGAAAAGAGATAGCCTTCAGATTTTATATAAGTAACTTTTATCTTTTCTATGCACTTGCTAAACCCCTTTTAAAATTATTCAAGTTTACATTTCCTTCTGCCTCAAGTCAATACAGTATGTTTTTTAAATCCCCAAGTAAAATCCAAATTTCTAAATTGTTGATTGAATGTTGGATAGGTCGTACCAAAGGCTTTTCCTCTAAAAGGAGAGGTTTGATCCATAAACATAATTAATAAAAATCATAGAATTCTCCTACAAAAACTAAGTTGACATGTGAATTAACTAATAATTTTAAATAAGCACATTCACCTTAACTCTCACTGAATCATAGGCGAGGACTATTCTACTATAATTTTGGTTTTGGTGGTTAGATAAAAAAAGATCAATACTTATCCAAGATTCTCATTTTAGAGATTCTTGGTTGATTTTGGATTTTGGTAAAGATGAGTTAATATCCTTAACAAGATCTCTTAGCACTTATTGCTTTTTAGTGCAATTAATGCCCCTAATGTTCGAAGAATAATAGACATAACTAAGTGATAATAATTCTTGATCCCTTTAATATTTTTCTCCATGATATCCTTTTGCTAACATTTCCAAATTCCTTCAATCCTTTAGTTGGGGCAATGCTAGAGGAACCAGATCCTTCTAGCTGTAGAGAATTCTCTTCAAACATAGCATTCTTTTATTTCACCAAAATATATATACTCACACGTTCTTCTTTTACCGTTAGCAAATCAATTGTAACCTTAACTCTAGGTTATGTCATTTCTTTCTACCTTTGGCTTTTACCCTTGCTATCTATATCTTCTTTAATTGACATCAATTATATACTATTATCATTTTTATTCCATTCCATTTCTTTCTCATTATAGATGTTCCTCATTTCCTAAATTGGCTTTCTCCACTATATTCTCCTCATCGTTTTCATCTAGTTTTTTTTTTTTTTTTTTACCCTTTTGCTAGCTTCAAGCCCCATCAGCTCTATATAATCCCCTTTTGAGAAGGTTCTTCTAGTAGTCTCCACATCTTTCCATTTTGTTTTATCATTAGTTTCCATTTGTAGGAAACAATAATGGAATCATGATACAATGTCTCATTCTCACCAAATCTTATTAGGGAAATAACATTAGGTAATTCCTTTTTCATTCCCATACTTACACACAATCGAGCATACCTAATTCTCTTCCTTTTTGATGTTGTTTCATCTATATATATTGGTTTACTAATATAACTTACTAGTATACTCAAAACTTTTATTAACCAATATTCCAAATATAAATTATACATATTTATCAATATTGGAATATTTTCATGTATAATTTTTTATAGATTGATAATTGGTTTCCAAACATGGAGAAAAATAGAAACGTTTACAATATGTCATTGTGCAACTTTAACTACTCTTTTAGCTTCTGTCCCTCTAGAGAATCTGAATAGTATAATGTTCTCTTTTGATACATAACCTCAATAAATTCTCTTCCTTTCCGCTACTTATGAGCCTAGGATTTTATAATTGGAAAAAAGAGTATTTTTCATATAAAGAACCCCACCATAATAACATTATATCTCTTAGCTCTAACCTTCAATACTTCTACTTCAGGGCCAATAATGATTTTACCTCCCTCTTGGATAGGAGGGAAATATTCTAGTAAGTTATTTGAGCTTTCCCTAATACTTGTTTCTAAATCATATGAGGTCTAAGATCTTGGACCCTAAATTTTTTTCTTTTCTTTCATTTATTTATTTATTTTCTTAGAATTTAGTCATTAATTTAGCTAGCATAAGTAGCAATTAGAATTTAGAATAGAAATGTTAGTTAAATTAAAGAAGTCAGAGCACAAAGGGCAATTTTGGCTAGTCACTTAAGTTTAATAATGCATTAAAGGAAGGGCAAAGTAGACATTTCACTCATTAAGGGTATAATAATAAGAAGAAGTGTAGTCTTGCTTTTAAATGAAGAAGAAAAAGGTGAGTGAAAGAGAGAAAGAAGTGAGTGTGTCGTGCTTGAGAGAAAAGAAGGAAGAGCAAGTAGGGTTTCATCTTTTCTTAGCTTTTGAGAGAGATTTTGAGGTTGTGAAAGAAGGGAAAAAGAAAGAGGAAGAGAACAGCTTCCATTTGAGCCAATAATCTTTGTATTTGGTAAAGATTCAAGGTAAGTTCATTTTTAATCTTTTGGATTTTTGGAAGGGTTTTGGTTCATAAAGCTTAGGAAATGCATGGGTTTAAGTATTCTAGAATTAATTTTAGTGAATGTGCTTTATGGGATTCTCAATTTGTATTCCTATTGAATGGGAATTTTTCCCAATGTTAAAGGGAATCAAGAAGGGCAAGAGCAAGAGGAGAGGCACCTTTGAGCAAGTTTATAAGCAAGGAATTCAAGGTGGGTTACATGTTTAGAGTTGAGTAATGAGACATAAATGTTCTTCCAAATTAATAGAGTTAAGAGAATCTAAATTGCTTCATAATGTTACATTTATTGCTCTTTAAATGCTTTAAGAACTGCTATATGTTCGGCACATGAAATTTGTTGATGAATTATAAAATGATGATGGGAATGGTATTTTGAAATATATCATGCTTATGGAAATTATGTTTCCGATATGTGCCTTTTTGGGGGCAATATGTTTGTAAGTCATGAAATTTATGTTTTGTGTGGGTTAGTGGTGGTCCATTCTCTTATGTCACGTGCAGGTTGACCATGTTAGAGGCTTTTTTCGCCTGCCCGCTAGTGGCATGGAGCTCCTTCATGGACTCCCCCATGTTTATGAACTACGCAAATCCATTTGTGGGTTTATGATAGTCCATTCTATCATTACTGGAGATTCTTAAGAACTCCCTCATGGACCTACCCAAACCATTCTGATTGCTTATGTGTTTATGATGTTTGACAAGTTTGATGAATATATGATTTATATTGTTTATGAATCGCTTGACATGTTAAGAATGTGGGAAATAAGTGTTTTATGGATTCAACGCAATTTTAACATGGCAATTAATATGTTAAATGATTTTGCTTGTTCCCGATTATAAACTTGTTACTCACGAGCTTTTAAGCTCACCCCCATTCTTTCCATCTCCAGGTGATGAGCAAGAGATCGAGTGATCGAGTCGAGAGTTAAGGCATCATTCCAAGTTGCATATTTTTATATTTTGAGCTAGTTTTTGGAAAATACAAGGCTTTAGCCGCATTTCAAGTTTTACTTGTTCATGTAATTTTTGAATTTTTGGGTTACGATATAAATGTTGTATTGTGGCTTGAAATGCTCATTAAAGCTTTGTAAAACTCTTATCTTTTGATGTTAATGGAATATATTTGAGTTTGCACATGACTTTCTAAGTTTTCGCATTTCATTCTCAAGAGACTAAGATTTGAAGAAGTTTCTTGTGTATTTTTGTTAAATCCATCTTTTGGTTGAGTTATAGATAGGGTTATTGAAAGTGAATGGGACAAATGTTAATGTTGGATAGTTGGGTTTGGGTGTCTAGAATCGAAGGTTTCGCTGCGGCGATCCTTTCCCGAAGGGTATTTTAGTTTGATTTTGATAGCTTCACCTCGGCGTATTTGTCCTGAGAGGTGCTTGGGTTGATCTGGGGTCTTTGTCGCGGCGAAGGCAGCATTTTCACCGCAGCGTATTTGACTCGAAGGGTGCATCGGCATGACCTTGGACCTTCGTCGCGCCGAAGTCAAACGTTGGCCGCGGCGAACTTCTCTCGAAGGGTCCTTGGAATTATTGCCATGGTTTCACCGCGGCGAACCCCGCCATGGTTGGCGGTGAAATTTCTCTTTACAAATTAAATGTTTTTCAACTTTTCCTCTCGCATGCCCTTCACCCGACAGCCTCTTATGGTCGCCTCGAGATAAGTAGTGGGACCAGGCCCAACGGGGTAATATACGCACGTTTTACGATTCAAAAGTTAGACTCCAAAAATGGGGTTCCAACAATTTATGATATCAGAGCGTCCAGGTTAAGGAGTATCCTTAGCATGAAATGGCTAGTTTTAAAATATGAAATGAACATGCATTGTTTTAAATGAGCAACATGCATTGTTTTTGTATTGTTTCACCTGATTTGAAATTGTTTTACATGATTGTATTGATTCACCTGATTTGAAATTGTTTTATATGAACTAAATATTTTTACATGGTTTTAAATTTAAGGAATGATTATTCTGCCTCAAAAGAGAACTCGAGGAGCTCGTTCTCACCGAGGAAGCACGGATGAATCTTATGTCCCGTAAGATGCGGTGACACACTCTGCTCATGATTCTGAGGCACCTAATGTACAACATGAAATGCTACCGCCTCCTTCTCCTATGCCCCAAGTAAACCCCATAGATCCACATTTCTTTCAAGCCTTTGCTCAGGCTTTCACGTATGCTATAGGCCAAGTGCCATAAGTTCCAATGCAAGCTCAAATGAAGAGGAGCGGATAGTATGATAAGCTCCACAAGTATGGGGTTGTAGAATTTAATGGGACTACGAATCTTGAAGAAGCTGAGGCATGGTTGAGAAGGGCAGAGAGAGTCCTGTTTCAGATGAAGTGCACCGATGAGGGGAAACTAGATTATGTAGTTAGTTTGCTACAAGCGGACGTACTCCATTGGTGGAAATCAGCGCCCCATAGTCAGGTCGTACCGCCGGTTCTGTCATGGAGAAATTTTTTAGAAGTTTTTAGGAAGAAGTATTTCTCAAGAGTTTATGTCCAAGAGAAGGCTAGAGAATTCTTGAATCTCACACAGAGGGACATGAGTGTGAGTGAATATGAGCTAAAGTTCACCCAAGTTTCACGATATGTGGCCAATATCGTTGCAAATGAGAAGGGCAAGTGTCGTAAGTTTGAGGGAGGACTTCATTTGGGGATCAAGGAGAAGGTGTTGATCCACAATTTTTATGACTACTAGCTGTTGGTAGATACTGCACTCCAAGCTGAGAAACTGGAGAACATGAAGTATGAAGTGAATAGGAAGAGGAAGAACTGGGAACAGTCTTCCAAGAAGGGAATGAGTACCCCAATGCCTGAAAGGAGCATGAGAAATTTCCACACACATAGTGAAGTGGGAAGTAACGGCTCTACTAAGAACAAGCAAGCAAAGACAGCTTCAGTGCAAGCCTCAACTGTGGGAGACAATAGAGGGATGGAGAAGGGTAGGTACACAAACCCCAAATGTGAGCATTGTGGGAAGTTTCACAGAGGAGAGTGCTTCAAATTACTTGGAGCATGTTTTCAATACGGGGAGAAAGGACACATGGTCAGGGATTGTCCCTAAGCACCAAGGCAAGATGGGTCACAATTGCAAGCCCCAAAGAGAGTTGAAACAGTAGGAACCAGGCCAGCTACTGAGGTGGAAAGTTCTGGAGCGACAAGGAAGGTTATTCCTCCAAGAAGGCCAAAGGGTCAGGCACAGGCAAGGGTGTTTACCATGATCAAAGATGAAGCTATAGCCGCACCTGAAGTTATTACAGGTATGGCTCAGTTATTTAATTCAGAAGTACACTTACTGATTGATTCTGGCTCCACGCATTCATTTGTTTCTGTACATGATGTTAATTTGGTGCCATTGGATAGCCCATTGATTGTTAGTGCTTCTTTATGGAGGAAGGTGAAAATAAGTCAAGCATATAGAGATTGTGAACTTTTTATTAACGGTGCTAGACTGGTAGTGGATCTACTGCCTCTAGATTTGAAGGGCCTAGATGTTATACTAGGAATGGATGCCATGGAGAAATATCATGCAAAGTTAGATTGTAGCCTCAAAGAAGTAAAGTTTGATCTTGGCAAGGGTGAGAAGGTGACTTTTAGAGGGGACAGAAGAACACCATTACCAAGAATTATTTCAGCTTTGGTAGTGGACAGGATGATGAGAAAAGGGTGTGAAGCTTTCTTGACACACATTGTGGACACCAACGGGAATAAAGGGAAGTTAGAAGATTTTCCGATTGTGAGAGAATTTCCAGACGTGCTTCCAGAAGACTTACCTAGTTTGCCACCAGTGAGAGAAATCGAATTTGCCATCGATCTGATTCCAGGTACCACACTTATTTCCATACAACCATATAGAATGGTTCCAACTGAGTTGAAGGAGCTTAGGGAACAGTTGGAAGAGCTGTTAGAGAAGGGGTATATAAGGCCAATTTCATCGCCATGGGGAGCACTGATTTTGTTTGTTAAAAAGAAGGATGGAACATGGCACACGTGCATTAACTATCGAAGACTCAATAAGGTGACTATTACGAACAAGTATCCTCTGCCACGAATCGATGATCTGTTCGACCAACTCCAGGGAGCAAGAGTCTTCTCCAAAATTCATCTTAGGTCAGGCTGCCATCAGCTTAGAATCAGGGAATCTAATGTAAACAAGACAGCCTTTAAGACACGTTATGGGCATTATGAGTTCCTAGTCATGCCATTTGGATTGACCAATGCTCCAGTTGCGTTTATGGATTTCATGAATAGGGTCTTTAGGGAGTATCTAGATCAATTTGTTATCGTATTTATAGATGACATTCTGGTTTATTCCAAGAGCGAAGGGGAGCATGAGGAACATCTCAGGATAGTGTTGCAAACACTAAGGGAGAACGAGCTTTATGCCAAATTCAGCAAATGTGAGTTTTGGCTTCATGAGGTGGTATTCCTTGGACATGTAATTTTGAAAGATGGGGTACATATTAATCCGAGAAAAATTGAAGCAGTGGTGCAGTGGCATGCATCAAAGATAGTGGTAGAAGTGAGAAGTTTTATAGGAGTTTTGTTAAAGGATTCTCTATGATAGCTGCCCTAATGACCAAGTTATTAAGGAAAAATCAGAAGTTTATTTGGAGTGATGAATGTTAGAAAAGCTTTGAAGAGCTTAAGCATATATTAACAAGTGCTCCAATTCTGACCTTGCCTATAGGAGATGAGAGTTATACAGTTTATAGTGATACTTCAAGACAGGGTTTGGGTTGTGTGTTGATGCAAGGAGGCAAGATAATAGCTTATGCCTCGCGGAAACTAAAGCCTTATGAATTGAATTACCCGACCCATGATCTAGAATTAGCAGCAATAATTTTTCCTTGAAAATTTTGAGACATTATCTGTATGGAGTTCAGATGAAGATTTTTACAGATCATAAAAGTCTCAAGTACTTACTGAGCCAAAAAGAGTTGAATTTGAGACAAAGGAGGTGGTTAGAGTTACTTAAAGATTATGAATTGTTGATTGAATACCATCTAGGAAAGGTAGATGTAGTGGCTGATGCCTTGAGTAGGAAATCCTCCATAGCCCATGTTCAGACAATCTATCTGCTGTTGCTGAAAGAGATAGCTAAGCTTAGAAGCTAAGCTTAGAATAAGCTTGAAACAGGAGGAACTTGATTGCATTGTTGCTAATTTCAGAGTGAGGCCAATACTAATGGAGAAAGTTAAGGAGTTACAAGCACAAGATGCAGATTTGAACAAGCTCCGAGAAGAAATTAAGAATGGCAAGAAATCTGAAGTGGGAGTGAGGGATGATGGATTTATGGTTGTAGGAAATAGACTTTGTATTTTGAATGTCAAGGAAGTAAAGGATGAGATACTCAATGAGGCACACAATGCAACTTATGCCATGCACCCAAGTAGCACCAGGATGTGCAGAGATTTGAAAGAGCATTTCTGGTGGAAAGGCATGAAGAAGGATGTAGCAGAATATGCAAACAAGTGTCTAATGTGTCAGCAAGTCAAGGCTGAACACCAGGCACCTTCAGGCAAGTTAAGACTATTGTCCATTCCCGAGTGGAAGTGGCAAAAGATAACCATGGATTTTCTTATGGGTTTGCCCAAAACCAGTAGGAAGCATAATGCTATATAGTTTATTGTTGATCGTTTGACGAAGTCAGCCTATTTTCTAGCAATTAAACAGAATGATTCTCTGTATGTTCTAGCAAAGAAGTATATTGATGAGATAGTGAGACTACATGAGATTCGAGACTTTATAGTTTCTGACAGAGATTGTTGGACCCCGAACTTTCGATGAAAATTAGAAATATTAAAATGATTTTAAATGAGAAAGAAATTGGTGAGAAAATT
>JAOQMQ010134934.1:0-11338 GCA_027563845.1 Erythroxylum subrotundum
TAGCATTCTTTTATTACGAACCACAATCTTGATGAGTGGTGAACTCATATGTGTTTCATTATAATTCTTGATATGATAAGAATGGATTTTTACAGAGTATCAATCTAATGTCTGCATGTTGGAATTATTAATTTCATGTATCAGAGAACATTCACTCAAATAAAGAGTTTATAGTGATATCATCACTTCTAGATGTTTTACAGAGATTGGTGATGAAGCTGGCGCCAGTAGTTTGATGGACTAGCTATCCATCAAGTCTTAATACCAAGATGAGATTGTGTTAATCACCATATAGAGTGAAGCAGGAGATCTAAAAGGAAAAACCAATTAAAGGCGAAACATTAATTTTACCCTTTATTGTGCGGATGGCTATAATATGGTTCATAATAGAGTTTGTAATTGGATATCTAATTTTAAACATGTGTTCTCATAATATTTAGTAATTCAAGAGTTCAACTAAATGTCTTTAGTGGAATGACATTTGGTTAATAAGCTGGAATTAATTATAATGAGATTAAATTAATTCCGGGCTTATTGGAGCTTGAATTATATAAGTCCAATTAGATTCCCCACTTGGCTTCTAGGAAAGGTTATCAAGCAAAGTGAGAAAAATAAATAGAGGTTACCGGAAAGAAAATAAAAGGAAAGGACCAAATTAGATTCATAATAATAATACTGAAATAATTTAATTAAGAGTTAATTAAATTGGGTTTTAAGCGTATGATTAAATGTTGGGCTTACACTTATTAATTGTTAATTAGATGCCCAAAATGAACATTTAATATTGGGCTAGATTTTGGTTTAATTTGATTGATTAGATTAATTAAATTGAAACAATATTTGTAAAGACAAAAGGAGGGAAAAATCGAAATTTACAATGATGTAAATTTTCAGTTTTATATAGCTAAATGGACAACTGCATATGTAGCATTGACTTGCTAAATATAAGGTGGGTTTTTATCATGCTTCATCATCATTAAATGGTTTAATGTTGTCCTCATTAATTGATTTAATTATCTTATCATTAAAAGGTTTATTGATGGTCATTTAATGTTGGCATGTAGAAAAACATATAAACTTTTTAGGATTCATTTGATTAAAGAAGGAAGTAGTGCATTTGTTGATCTCTCTCCCTTCTTTCATCATATAACCGAAAATGAGAATGTCTCATTTATTGGCCTCTCTTTCATTTTATTAAAAGAAGGAAGTAGTGCATTTGTTGCTCTCTCTCCCTTCTTTCATCATATAACCAAAAATGAGAGTGTCTTGTTTTGGTTTTTTGTCTTTTCATCTAGCCATATTAACCAAATGAGAATGTCTCATTTATTTCCCTCTCTTTCATTTTGATTAAAAGAAAAAAGTGGTGCATTGGTTGGTTTTTACGACTCCCCTCTCCTTTCTTTCATGATCTAGCCGAAATTAGGAATGAGAGTGTCTCATTTTGGTTTTTTCAACTAGTTGATTACAAAATAAAAACCTTTACAATATTTCTTCTCCATTCCCACTAAGGGATCTTGTTAACCAAGTTGTCCATTGTCCAAGGAGAACAAGTGGCAGATTGGATTGGTTGAGGACACAATAGCAAGGAGAGGATACAATAGCGAGGAGTCAAAGCTGTAGCAAAGGAATCGGTAAAATTTCGATCTTGTTCTTATGTTATTTATTTTTCTAATACCATATCATGTATGGATTGAACATGTTGATTTGGTTATTAAGCTTCCGCTGCGTTTTGATTTTGAAAAAGGTTTTTAAAATCTACCATTTAGCCAAATCTAGTATGATATTGTTTTTCAATCCGACAAAGAATTTGCCAACCTCTCTCATAGTTGCATCATTTAGCAATTGACAGTACTTATCAATTTCTTTAACCAAGTCTATCTTCTTGTCTTCTTCTTCTTGCAACGCAAAATCAAGGTTTGCAAATTTAAATTGATCAATAAGAGAGCATTCTTCATATACAGTAGTAGTAGGAATGTGTTTAATATTAAAAATTGAAAATTCTACTATTTCTCCCAAAACAATCTTGCTTAGTTTCCGGTTCTTCACATCAATCAAGGTATTAGTAGTGGCCATAAAAGGTCTCCCTAGGAGTATTATATGCTCCTTCCTTTGTTGTTTAATCCCCCTCATGTTTAAGACCACAAAGTCTACAGGGGCAATCAATGCAATCAATCCTCCAACCTTTGCTAACACATGTTATAACACATCTTCGCCATTTTTAATGTGACTAGAAAAGTCATGCCCATTGCTTAATTCCTTCTGATCATCTTTTTCTCTTATGAGGCTCTCCTCATCTTGATTAGCAGCATCAGACAGATTAGGAAGAATCTCAATGTGATTATCAATCACCCTTCCACTTTTCATAACAATAACTGCTTGGGCTTGCCCAGGTTGACTAGGCAACTTACCCTTTTGATTGTTGTGCATTTGAGCAACGAGTTGCCCTACTTAGATCTCAATCCTTATCACAGATGCCTCTAAAGAATCGAATCTCTTATTGTTCATTTCTTTATTTTAAGTTATGACTTGATAAATGCATTCAGGCTTTCCTCCAAAGAAGGCTTACTTGGTGGGTTTTGAAGTGAGGATTGCCCCTGGTAATAATTTGGCCTCTAAAATTTTTAATATTGTGGTTAGGGTTATACTGATAGATTGTTGATCTTCCATGAAAAATTGGGGTGGTTTCTCTAACTAGGGTTATAGGTATTTAAATACAGATTATTTCGCTCCTTTGGTTGAAAACCATTGAGTGAGTTCACTTGTTCTTCCCCATTTATAAAAGGCTCATAAGAATATAACCAAACATTAGCTCTATGATCAAAAGTTCCACATATACCAGATACCTCTTGATTTGGAACATTTTGGGGTAGTCTTGTAGTTAACATCTTTACATGCCTTGTTAACTCAGCTAACTGCATAGCTAGTTCTTGATTCGAGCTCACTTCATGAACTCCAGCTCTTTTTCACCTCTCACTCTTTTGTTAAGAATTGGCCCCCAATATTTCAAAGATTTTATACATTTCTTCAATCGTCTTCTCTCCCACAGCTCCTCCTGCTATATTTTCCACCGTGTATTAACACTGTTGTGTCAATCCACACCATAAAATAATGGGTTTTACATATGAAGTGGAAAATGATGGTGTGGACATTGGAATAGCACTTTCCCATGAATTTGTTGTACACCTCTTCCCATGTAGTCAATAAACTGGGTAAAAGGGTCATCAGTCATGTCTTGGCACGATCCTTGAATGTATATGGGAAACATCTCATTCTGATTTGATCTTCATCTAAATCATCCAAAGGGAAGGTTTGTAGAGTAATATAGAATTCCCAAATGAAGTTCAAAAGGACTTTATTAGGAACCCTATAGAAAGATGGCAGCATGTTGTAATGGATACTCTTCAATTCATAGTTTCTGGCTGCCTCCCCCAAATGTCTACACGAAGTGGCAGTATCGATCATCGGTCTGGTGTACTCCTTCATTACTAACTTCCTTTCACCTTTCTTTTGGTTATTAACTTGATCTTCACACTTGGGTTCCTCACGATCGTCTTCAAAGTCCGCTTGAAATCTTCGTATTCGATGTATGTTATTAATAAAAGGGATGGGTTCATTATCTAGAGATCTCCTTCCTAGCATAAACTAAATGAGTTCACTTCTAGAGACCTTCGTCCTAGGGTCCTAACTAAAGGCAGTGCTAAATTAATAACAAAATTTAAACAAACAAATCAACGAAACAATACAATAAAACATGTATGTATGAATAGACAAAAATAACCAAAATTAATTTAAGTATAAACGTTAAACACCTTCCCCGACAATAGCGCCAAAAACTTGTTGTGTCCAAAATAATTTCTAAAACTACCTAGGTTATCCTACTTATAAGTATGCGAGGTAGTTGTAGTTGATTACCTAGGGTCGTCTCCCTTAGAGGTGAAATTGGTTCACTTAAATTAATCTTAAACAAAAAAAATAGATGCAATCCTAAACATTCTATCTCGATTTATTGAGTGAAGGCTTTAAAGAAAATCCCGAAATTAAACTAAAAATTAAACTACTTTAAATGGAAGCAAAAACTAATAGATTAATCGAAGTGGGAAACTCTTGAGAATTAATTTCACTAATTTAATCTCCTATACATGATTAAGGGGAAATGATTGGATAATTGTTTTACCAAAATTACCAACCGGGTTTTAAAATCAATCCAAATAACAATCTAATCTAACTTTTGTATTCGACAAGTTTATCATCCAAATTAATTATTAAACACAAATAATGATTTCCACTTAAGTTAATATATTTATAATTCTCAACCTCAGCGTATATAGTTTCTTGCTCCATATTAAACTTCTTCTCTCGATCCTTTGTTTAATACCAAAATGATGCAAAGTTTGGCCATGCGTTTACATCTATTTAGTTTAGAAACTATAGGAAACATAAGGCAACAACACAGTCCCTTAATAATGCATATTTGACTAAAATAGCTACATTAATCCTTAAGAAAAAGAGATCAACCCATCATGGAATAAACAAGATTCATCATCTTCATATACTTCAATCCCATCTTTATCAATATAAGAGAAGTATTAAAGCAATAAACCAAATGAATAACCAAAATGAACTATCAAAAGCTAACAAAGTATGAGTCTATCAACTAAAAGAGGAGTAAGTTCAGTAAAACAACATAGCAATAATAAACAGAATGAGCAAGCAAGTGTCTAGATGAGGGAGTTTTAGTAATCTCCTACCACTCTCAAGCTTCCTGCATTGGTTCTTGCCTTCTGCTTCTGCTTGGTTCTCACCTAGATGCTCGACTGCTCACACTGCTTCCACATCTCTACTATTCTTCTTCTTTTTCTCTTCTCAGCCCCACTCTGTTTATGTGTCTCCTTCTCTCTTCTTTTTGTTCCAGCCGACTCTCTAGCTCTCAGTTTCGGCCCCCACCTTTTTTCTCCAAAAATTTTTCTATTTATAGCTTGAGTCTAGGGTTAAGGTTATAGGGTTTTTACGCCGCCAAAACATGTCAAATTCAAAGTGAGTGCAAAGGAGTAGTCATAGGGGTGACTATGTTTGTCACCACCATGAGGGTTGGTCACCACCGTGAATAAGCTTGTCTTGGTGGTGACACCTTAACCACCACTTTAAGCTTGTCATGGTGGTGACACCTTAACCACCACTTTTTCTTTTTTATTTCTTTTCATGCAAAATTTACGTGAACTTTCATTTTTCATGCAAAATTCACAAAATATTCCATTCAACCTTCATGCAACATTCACGACCATTTTCACTCAATTCATTCAAATTTAGATTAAAAATGATAGAATTTGTAACCAAAATCAATATATGATGGCAAACAAAATCAATAGAAATTAGATACAATAACAAGGAAGAAGAGAAGAAAAAGGAAACTTCTTATATTCCTCATCCTCCATATTATCAAAAAATCCATTTCCATAGAGGTTGTAAAAGAACCAAATGGATGTAAAATTTACAAAGTCTTAGAGAAGTTGATGAAATTGCTAATTACTTTGCCATTTATGAAAGCTTTGAAGAGCATACCTATCTACATAATGTTTCTCAAAGAAATCTTATCAAACAAGTGGACTTGGAAAGATAACCAAATTGCCTCTATATCAAAAAGTTACAACTCCATAATACCAACCACATGCCCTCAAAGTTAAAAGATCTATGAAGTTTTACCATACCCTGTGTGTTGGTAATTTAGAATTCTTTAAATGTTTATATGATTTAGGTTCAAGTATTAATCTTATGCCTTTGTTAATTTTTAAGAAATTGGGGCTAGGAGATATGAAGTCGACTTCTATGTTAATCCAATTGATGGATCAACTCATAAAGAAATCATTTGGTGTAGATATGCCAGTAAAAATGGACAAGTTTATTATTCTTATGGATTTTTTAGTGCTAGATTTTGAAGATGATCGAAATTGTCCATTAATTTATAGTATGTCAATTTTGAATATAGGAAGAGCCTTGATTTATGTGAATGACGAGAAATTATTCTCTGGATTAGTGATAAGCAAGTTAAATTTAATATAAATAAAGTATTGAAGAATTTGAAGGAATGCAACTCTTGCTTGAAGATAAATATAATAGATGATTGCATAAAATTACAAGAGGAGTACTACAAGGAAGAAGTGAGTGTTGGGGAAGTTGAAGATGAAGAAGAATGAGAAAAGGAGGGGTTGGGTATTAAATTGAAGTAAGAGATCTTAGTGAGAATGGAAGCACCTGTGTCACCCTCTATTGAGAAATCACCCTATCTAGATTTAAACACCGCTTGGGAACAAGAAATGAGAGTGATGGAGATCATTAGGAAGAGAATGAAAGCCATAAGATGGCAAATTTTGGACGTAAGAAGCATAAGTCCTAATGTGATGATGCGTAGGACTTTAACATTCAAAAGAGGACTTGGTTGAAAAATAATGGCACTAAAATGGTCATGCTAGTGACCTTAAAATTAGCATGTTATGTGTAGTTAGGTTTTTTCATAATTTCGTGTTTCATATTTTATGTTTATTTTGTAGAGAGCTGATTGATGGATATTCATGACGTGAAGAGTGTCCAAGTTCCTTCTCCGATGATATAATCACCACAACACCCATAAGTATTCTTGCCCTTATTTTTATTTTTGTTTGGTATAATTATTATGTGTGTTATTTTTAGTTATGTTTTTGTTTGGTTTCCACATTATGAACGAATTGTTGTTCAAGTGTAGAGACATGTATGCTCTTTCATATCATTTTTGTGTGAATTTGCATTTACATGGTGTTAGTTTTTAGCATTGGGTACATTTTTGTTGCATGATGTTACAATCTTTAAATGTGTCGATGACATAAATTAAATTGAATTGACTTACCTTCGAACATTGTGAATTGAATAGAATTGGCTTACCTTCGAACATGGCTATTTAAATTGTAAAGGCACATTAGCTTGGGAAATTTATGTTTTAAATGTCTTTAGGATGAATATGCATGTTAATTAAGATATGATACCCATTCTTTCTCTTTATGAAGTTTTTTTATACACTTATAATTACTTTCATTTAAATTGGCAGGCATTATTAGTAACCTTTCATAGCATTGATTGACTAAGAAGAAATGAGGTAGGCTAAGAAATTGACAAAAAAAGTGTGTTAAATAAAATTCTTATTCCGCTAGCCCGTTTTAAGGAAACTAGGTTAAGAGTAGAGCTGGTAGCCAGTTGAAAGTTATGATATAAATGAGTAACTCGGGGCATTTATGACCAAAATGTTTGTCTTCATGTCCAAAGGTTGGAATGAAAATCCATCCAAGTTAAATAAAAAACATAACCTAATTGAGTAACCAAAGGACATTCATGACAAGGTATTTAGCTTCAAGTTAAAACAACTAGGTGATTGTTAAAGAAAATCTAAAATGATGGTGCTTGTAATAAATTTAAACCTACTAATTTTTTAAAATAGCAGGAATTTTCATGAAAGTATACTTAGTCATAGTTTACCTCTTTAATTAATGAATGATAATGAGTGCATGCTTACGAGTGTCATAGATGCATGAATAAGGTGTAAATATTTTGATTGATATGTGTACTCAAATCAAAGCACTTGAATATAAATGAAATAAGTTAGTGCGTTAGAACTTTTTGGGTGGTTGATGTTTGAGGTTAAGTTAATTCTATGAGATTTGATACCTTTGAACCATTATTATAATGTTGCATGATTGTGTGTTTGTGTGCTTTTGTTTATTTTGGGGTTTTAGTTTTTCTTGGGGACAAGCAAAGATTCAAGTATAGGGATGTTTGATAAACGATTCATTGACTATATTTATATACCCATATTTAGTGTATTTTCCTTGTTATTTGAGAATCTTGTGGTATTCGTGGTACTTATTCTACTTAAAGTGTGTTTTTAGGTGATAATTACCTTCATAAACTAAGAGAAGAAGAATTCTAGTTAAATCGAGGCATAAAATGAAAGAATTAAAGTAACTTTAGAGATATACGGTAGTATATAGGAACCGTGTAAGTCACTATAAATGTGTGGAGCTTCAAAGGCGCTATTTTGCCCATATGATAATATACGCCTGTGTATGTTGACATACATAATTGTGTATATGCATGTGTAAGCTTCTAGAACTATGTAAAGTTATGACTTGAGAGGGTTTTGAGATTTTTAATTACCTAAACAACCGTGTAAGTGATCGTGTATGTTCCAGAAAATGGAAATATCAAGATCAACTTCAGCTTCCCATATTTTCCAAATTAAGGTTTCAAACTGATTTCGTTCTCTTCTCTTTTTCTATTTCATTATGTTATGCCAAAATAAGTTCTAAAAATACCTAGGCTATCTTACTCGTAAATATACGAGGTAGTGGTAGTTGATTACCCAGGGTAGTCTTCCACGAAGGTGAAATTGGTTTACTTAAATTAACCTTGAATAAAAATAAAAACAAATGCAATCCTAAACATTCTATCCCGATTTGTTGAGTAAAGGTTTTAAAGAAAATTACGTAATTAGACTAAGAAGTGAACTGATTTAATTGGAAGCAAAAACGAATTGATTAATCGGTGTGGAAAATCTTGAGAATTAGTTTCATTAATTTAATCTCCTATGCATAAATAAGGGAAAATGATTGGATAATTGTCTTACAAAAATTAATAGCTAGATTTTAAAATAAATTCAAACAACAAACTAATCTTACTTTCATATTCGATAAGTTTATCATCCAAATTAATTATTAAACCCAACTAATAATTCCTACTTAATATATATCTAATTCATAACTTATGTCGCACCCCACTCTCGCAAGACACGTACCCAACATCCTGAGTGGCGTCCGAGTACGAACCCTGCAAGGGTGGCATGCTAGTATAATTAAACACTTGAAAGTCAGTACAATTTTTTTTTCACATTTATCATACACATATCCAGAAATCAGAAATCAAATCAGGCCCATACTTTTATTTCATAAACATCGAAATCATAAATATTATTAGACTTATTGATCAATCTCTTTTGTAAAACATTCCAATTTGAAAAAATTGTTACATACAAAAATATTTTTAAATACACATGATAAAAAAATTACAGAATACATTCTTTCATACAAAATTAATGAAAGTACTTATGCAGACACGAACTGATCCTGACCTCTATCTCTTACTTGAATGCAGTGGCTATACTTCCGTTATCCTAATGGGGTAACTCTTCTAAGTCTGAAAAATATTGCAAATTTTTGATGAGTTTTACGAACTCAGTGAGTGACCATTCTTGATGGCTCACTCATCACAGAACACATACAATTCACATAATTCACATTATTTCATTAATAATCATATTGAATCACGTACACTTGATCAATCATTTCACATTTTACATTCTACACATATCACATTCAGAAGTCATTCAAACCATTATAATCATTTATATCATGCATATGCAATGCACATAAGACTCACTTTCAATTTGTTACTTTGTTGTGATCGAGTGCCTAAACTGTTCCGTATCTATTGTGGATACCGGACTCATTGATAACTGTTCCGTATCTGTTGGAGATACTGGGCTCATTTTATATAGTGAGCCTTTGCCTCTTATACACTTTCTGAGCTTTAAGTTCTTTTTTACAATCTGAGCTTTAAATTCTTTTTCACATTCTGAGCTTTAAGCACTTTTCGGTGGCTACTCCGGTCACAACTGCCTTTATGTTTCATAGATTCATGTAATGGAATGCATCATATATCATATGCTCATTCGGTCATATGCTTGCACATTCACATTTAAATCACATTTTCCATCGAACCCAAGGTCCGGCATTCATCATCATTGTTGAGTAACACTCTTTCAATTACATGCATGTTCACATTTTTCTTCGAAACTAGATCCAGAATTTAACAATCAAGTTAACAAGCAGTTATTTCATAGCATTCATATACAACGAGCACTTTTATATTTCATTCATATATCACAATCATCAGGCCTTCATTGTCTGGAAATAACACAATCAAATCACATTAATTTAATAATTCAAACGTAATATAAAACAAACAATTAATTGAGTGAGATCGTCTAGGTTACTTACTGTACACTCCAGATTAGCAATTGCTTCCAAGATCTGGAAACGTCTGAATGTGGACGCTTATCCTGCACATCAACATTATGCAATACAAACATTGCACACACACATTAATAACTTAGCACAATTATAAGTATTCAATAATGCACAATGCACAATGCATGTTTATGACAATCTCGGGTTTCGGTCTATTTTCTCATCTCCTAAACATTCATATTCCCAATCTCACATAAGTATCATTTATACTTATGGTTTATACCTCAATAAAACCATTAGAATCACAATTCCTAGCTCACTTGGTCAATTCAGGTTTTTCCTAAAACAAACTTTCGGGTCTACTGTTCACGCTCAATCAAATAATGAAAATGAAGTAATTTGGCAATACTTTCTTCTTGAAAATTGTTCTCCTATCTCTTAAGTTTCTAATGACACCATGATCATTCAATTTGGTTCAGTAATCTAAAAGTTATACTCCAATTATTTCAGACTATTCAGAAACTAAGACAGTATCCTGTACTCAACTTTAATTTAGAAATCTGGAATTTCTTCAGACAAGACAATTTGTATCCCTATGTCTCTAGTTTACTCAAAATTAAAAATCATTCTATTTGGATAACTATAGAACCAGATATTGTCAAAATGTTTAATGAAAATACTCCATTCATCAATTTTCTAGAACTCCTCATCATTTTTTCCCAAATTTATCACTCAATCTCTCCAAAATGATTTTAGATGGTTATAATTTTTGGTGGAGATGTAGAACAAAGTGTATCAAGTCTATTGGTTCAAATCCCATGTCATTTGGAAGTCAGGAGAAGAAGTTATAGCCAAAAGTGTGAAGGATGTTCAAATCCACCCGAGAGTGTCCGTTAAACGGACAGACGTGTCCGTTTAACGGACACAAGCTGGATAAGGAGATTCCAACCTTTCTTTCCAAGCCTATCCACGGCTCCCAAATATCACCCAACACATCAAGACACTTCTAAACACTTCCAAATCTTAATCATCTAGCATCAATAGCCACCATCTTGCCAAAATCACCTTTAAACTTAAAATGCTAATCTAGCACAATCAAGAATCAATCTCAAACAAATATACTGACATTCATCAATAAGCCTTGCAAGTTACATATTATACCAAAAGGGGACTTTCAAGTTTTCCCTTCAACTTCATTTCAAAGCAATTCATATTAGATTTGAATTCAAAGCTTTAAGGTACATATTGACATTTCCATGAGTTACAAAATATACAAAATGCTCAATGCTCAA
>JAOQMQ010135108.1:0-11323 GCA_027563845.1 Erythroxylum subrotundum
GACTAAACGAAAAGTTTATCACAATTCAACCCCCCTTCTTGTGTATCTTGATCTTATTATTGTTCAATATATTAACGCGTGATTCACTTCACTCATTACTCTATATGTTAATGAAGACATTCTTCATGAAACATGTACTCCAGCCAGAGATTTCCAAATAATAACCCCAACAAGGGGCTATGGGTATCATCTTCTGCTATCACAGAAGTGGTTAATCTTCTATTGGCTACTCAATTACCTTTGAATACCTCAAGTTGTACCCAATCACCACCCTATGAGCGACCTTTGTAAGGCAACAAGAAATGGAGTCAAAGCACAGAATTAATATCTAAGATATCCTCGAGTACCTCAAGTCTAAGGATACTTGCACCATTACTATGATGAGATTATCACTGACATTCGAATAGGACATCCGTGTGATGGTCTCATGGTAGGTCATCTAATGTACTTACTAACTTTAGTAAGCATCCACATCTGAACTATAAACGTCTCATGTTTACAGTTTTTGAGATCCACTACTTCATTAAATCAAGGAGTTTGACATGTGCTAGTCTATCCGGATTAATGATGTCCAATCTCATTAATCCTATGACTAAGGATAATTTAGATACTGACATAAATGCACATGATAGGAATCTCAGTAGTATGATCACATCATGATTTCCTTCATGCTATGTCATATATCATGGACTTCATTAATTTGCTTATATATCAATATCAATTCATAAATTATGAACACCAAATTAATGAAATATGCCTTCCTTTATTATTGAAAATAAAGTCTATACACAACTTTGTATAGAACATGATAAAGGCGATTGCCTTTAAGGAACTACTCTAATAAATATCCTACTTGACCTAAAGCCAATCGCCTTGGTATCTAATACCATAGGCAAGTACATGAGAATCAAAGCTATTTTGTGACAATGGATCAACAATATTCTGCTTTGTTGGCCCCTATTTTTTTTATAAGCATGGTTAGATTAATTTTGGGGTCTTGCTAGATTAGTCACGTTGGAATTAATTAGCATGTTAATGTGGGTAAGATAATATGATATGGGCTAAGGGCTTTGAATTATTAAAGTAGTGGGAGAGTGCAAGGTCAATTTTGGTAAGTCACTTAAGTTTAAAAACCATAAGGCATTAAAGTGAGGGAAAAAGGGACTGATTGAGCCCAAGTTATCTTATAAATTGGCTACACTTTCATAACTGTTAATGTACTTTTTGACTCCTAATTTGTGATTTTTGTGCTTAAGTTAGTTCATTATAATGAGCTCATATTATTTACAATTTGTTAGTAAAATTGTTGCTAATTGATATTAATTGCATTATAATTTTTCTAAGGACAATTGATACTGCAAATTGTTATTTTGTATTGTAGGAGAAAATGGAGTCAACAATGTAAGAAAGTGAACAGGACGTGAGCCTTCAAGCATGTCGCGGCGCATCCTGAGGAACACACGTCGCGACGTATGCCAATTCCTACGTCGCGGCGCATCGACACGTAACAGCACGTCGCGATGTCAAATAATTAACCCGTTGCGGCGAGCTAGCAGAAGCTGCACGTCGCGACGTCCATTAATTACCTCGTCGCGACGTGCAGACGGATATCCGGACTCCAATTGGAAATTTCCCTCATTGTACCGACCCAACCCGATATTAACCTTTTAAAAGTTACCGAATTGGGTCATAAAGGGAGAGGACGCAACACTACACATCACAACCACATTCGGCAACCACCAGAGATGACCGAACATTCTCCATCTCACCGCCACCATCATTTCCATCTCCGATCATCACCTACCATCGCCGGTCACTTCATCATCACCTCCACCATCAATATCTACACCCATGAGTAATGTCGGGACTTCAGCAGTGATGGAAATCTCTGGAGTTATGCACAGCTAAAGGCTTGTGACCTCTTGAAAATGTAGCAATGGCTTGAGTTCACCGGGGCTTCAAAGGGGAGTAATCTGACATTGTTAACGTTCAATTATATTATTGTAAATCGCTGAGTTAGGGTTTACGGTAGTATAGTTAGATTAGCATGGTTAGAGTTTAATCATGTGTGGATCAATGTTTTGTGATATGAATCTTGTTATATGTAGAACTTGATGCTTAATATATGAAGTCTCATATATGTCATTTGGTGATTGTGTTGATCTTCTTTATCTGCCTAGTTGTGTTTGTTATGGAGATTTTGCATGAGCTAAATGACCGATTACATTAACTTGTTCATTTCACACACTAAGATGTTTTTAACAAGGTTTTAAGAAATGAAGTTCATTAATTAAAACCTTGGACTTAAAGAGTCCTTTAAGGTTGATCATTTGAAAACTTAGTGGATTTCACTCCCAGAAAAATTGTTTTGAACCGTGATAGCCTAAGCTTGTTTTCAAGAGGATTTCACATCATTTGATAATCATTTGAATTTTCAGTTTCAATTTCCCAAAAATCCAAAAATATACTTTTTATATAATTTTCTTTAATTTTAGTTTAATTTTCTCAATTTTGATCAATGATCCCAAACCCTTTTTTTTTTTATCAACTTGAATTGCATTTTTGACTTATAGGCTAGCTTAAACCTTTTTTGTCAGTTCTGATTAAGTGAGACGACCCGAGGTTGCATCTTATACTGCAATCCTTGGAATTAATTATTTTTGATTCGGTTTCTAAGGGATCGATCTTTAGATCCATACGATAGAGTTGCGATCAAAATGGCACCGTTACCGGGGAACCAAGAAATTAGTTTTCCATAGGTTAGCCAAAGTCAACTTTAGTTGTCGTTGATAATAGGAACCTTGTTTTTGCATTGCATTTTTGATAGTTTGAATTTCACACGTGTCAATAGTATAGATTTCAATTTTCCTTTGCATAAGCATACATATAGGAACATACATAAAGCATACTTTCACACTTTAATTTTTCATACTCAGCACTTCCTCGCATATACACACATTCATACATACATCCATACACTCATACACTCGCATCCATCACATTTCACTTTTTTCTTGATTTTGTGCGATTGTGAGTTGATTTTGCTATAGCTTCTATTTTTTTCTTTGTGAATTGCTCTTGTGCATGCCCAGAAAACTTAGACTTGTTCATTTCCAACCCAAAATAGAAAGACATTTTAGGAAGTCTAGGAAAGAAAGGAAAGAACAAGAAAGAAGTAGGATAGTTGAGCAAGAAGAAGAAGAAAATATGGTCGAAAACCCTAACTTTTTGCCAAACCCTAACTTTCCTGCTAACCAACCTAGGAATGGAGATCATGGACTAAATGGTGAGCAAGAAAGAGTAGGAGAGAACAACGGAAACCAAAGACGTAGGACTATTTGGGAAGCCACAACTTCTGATGTTAATTATGACCCATTTACTACTGCTTGCCCTAATTTTGATGTGAATTTTGAAGTTAAAGGTTTGCTGATTAATTCCCTTCCCAAATTTCATGGTTTGGCAGGAGAAGATCCTTATATGCACCTACAATCATTGTCAATGATTTGTCAAAGCATGAAGCCGGTAGGAGCATCTTTGGACCAAGTTCTCTGGAAGGTGTTTCATCTATCTCTGGAAGGCAAGGCAAGGGAGTGGTACATGAGCCTCTCGAGGCATGTAGCTAACGCATATCATAGCTGGGCTAACTTGCAGAAAGCCTTCCTAGAGAAATATTTCCCCGCCTCCAGGACATCTTCAATGAGGAAGGAGATATATTCAGCAAAACAAGATTATGATGAGTCCTTGTATGATTACTGGAACCGTTTTCAAGACCTGCTCTCGAGGTGCCCCCATCATCAAATCCCAAATGAACAGTTGGTGCAGTATTTCTATGATGGATTGAAGAACCAAAAGAAAGGAATGTTGGACGCAGCATCTGGAGGATCCCTAATTGACCTTGCAGCGTCGGAGGCATGGGATTTAATAAAAAAAATGGCTCTCAACAATCAACAGTACAACGTGCGAGATTCTAGAGGAGTGCATAAACTGGGAGCTTTAATAGCTCAAACAAAAAGAATGGAAAGTCTGGAAACAAAGGTGGATTCATTGGAAAATAGAATAACTTCACAGTTGTCTTTTATCATTGCCGAGCTCAAGAACTTGAATGTGCATCGCCCCTCTTCTTCAATGGACCTTACCGCACCTAGTTGTGATAGTTGTGGGTCGGTGATGCACATCTCAAGCGTATGCCCTAGAAGATATGAAGAAGTGTCGGCAGTATATCCAGGAAGAGCAAACCCAAAGTGGGATCCATACTCCAACACATACAATGAAGGATGGAAGGCAAACCCGAGGTTCAGTTGGAGGAATGATGAGAGCAGAGCACCAAACCGATTCCAACAAGGGAGTGGAGCTGGACTTTCAAACAACCATTTTCCCGATCAACAAGCTCTGACGGTGCCTGCAAAAGAGGAAACAAACCAGTTGCTGCATAGCATGATGACTCTGATGAAGGAAGAGAGGAATTCCAATGCTAACCAGTTTAATGCAATTGCAAACCTAATTCAACAAGATTCTTCCAAGACTGCTGCTCGGTTTAATGCTTTGGAGAAGAGAATGGAGCAATGGGAAACCAAAGTAGAAAACATCAACACATATGTCACTCAGTTGTCCAACAACATGAGTGAGAATCAAGCAAGGAGCAGTGGGACAATTCCTTCAAATATCGTGATGAATCAAAAGAGTTTGAACGCAATCGCTTTGAGAAGCGGGAAACAGGTGAGATTTGACACTCCGGAAGAAGAAACATGCAATGAGGAGATTGAGGTTGACGAAGCACCTCAACTTAAGGAGACGACAAAGAAATCAGAGAGTGTCAAAGAAGAGAGTCTATTGAAGGAGAAGAAGTCATCTTCTAAGGACAAGGGAACTACTCCAAGCAGTTTCAAGGATAAAGCCGAGAATGAGAACTCAAGTGAACACGAAGTAACAGGTAAGGAGGTAAACATTCGCGACCTTCCTTTTCCAAATTCATATTTAATGAGCAAGAAAATGAATGAACTCAAGCATGAAAAGGACATTATTGATTTATTTGGAAAAGTTGAGATAAATGTTCCTTTACTGGACTTAGTCAAACGAGTACCGGCCTATGCTAAATACTTAAAGGATTTATGCACTAACAAAAGGAAGTTTAGGCCAAATGAGAGAGTCCAAGTGAGGTCGAACGTGTCCGCATTGTTCAAACCCCAAATCCCAGTAAAATGTTAAGACCTGGATCTTTTACCATTCCTTGCATCATAGGAAAGGTAACTATAGGAAGAGCATTGTTAGATCTAGGGGCAGCTATCAATGTGATGCCCAAATCAGTCTATGAAGCCTTAGGTGTGAAAAGTTTGAAACCTACTTCGGTAGTCTTACAATTGGCTGATAGATCCTTTAGGCATCTAGTGGGCATAATTGAGGACATCCTTGTCCAGGTAAAGGGTTTAGTGTTTCCTGCTGACTTTTATGTGCTTGATATGTCTACTGAAGTTGTGCAGGATACCTCATTGATTCTCGGGCGACCTTTCTTGCGGACAGCGAGCACCATGATCAGCATGAAGGAAGGTAAGATCACCATGGAGGTTGGCGATCAACAGGTAAGCTTCAACATGTATGAAGCTATGAAACATTCCCTTGAGGATTATTCACTCTTTGGAGTAAATATGCTTGATGCTGTCTCTGATGATGCATGCTCTGACATTAACTTGCAAGAGAATTCTTTTAATCTTGATTTATGTTCACTTGAAATTGGGGAAAGGTCTTCAGTTAATTCTTCAGGTTATCTAGAATTCGCAAAAATTGAAGTTGATGCAGAAATGGCTGAAGGCACTGTACCTCATCACCAATGCATAGCTGAAGAGTACCAGGAAAGATTGTTGCAAGTAACGCCCACACTAGATCGCCAAGAATTGGACTCCACATCGGGGGAAACAGGGAGTGATCTTTTCTCTCTTGAGCTTCATAAGTTGATTCCTTCCATTTTGCAACCACCCGTGCTTGAATTGAAACCCTTACCTGCCACATTAAAGTATGTTTTTCTTGAGTTTGATGGTAGATTACCTGTAATAATTGCGAATACTTTGTCTGAATCCGAGGAACAGAAACTCCTAAAAGTGTTGAGAGAACATAAGCGGGCAATAGGATGGACTTTAGCAGACATACCTGGGATTTGTCCTGCTATTTTCACCCATAGGATATCGTTGAATGAGGGTTCCAAGACGGTGAGGCAGCCTCAGCGAAGACTGAACCCACTTATCCTAGATGTAGTGAAAAAGGAGATCACCAAATTGTTGAGTGCTGGGATAATATATCCTATTTCCGATAGTGAGTGGGTTAGTCCAATTCATGTCGTACCCAAAAAGAGTGGGATCACGGTGGTGAAAAATGATAGGGATGAACTTATTCCTAAGAGAGTGCAGAATTCGTGGAAAGTTTGTATAGACTATCAGAAACTAAACGATGCCACCCGAAAAGACCATTTCCCTTTGCCCTTTATGGACCAGATGCTTGAAAGACTCACTGGAAAATCACATTACTGCTTCCTAGATGGTTTCTCTAGGTACTTTCAAGTGCCTATTGCACCTGAAGACCAGGATAAAACCACCTTTACATGTCCTTTCGGCACCTTTGCATACCGAAGGATGCCTTTTGGTTTATGTAATGCTCCAGGGACTTTCCAACGTTGTGTGATGGCCGTATTCTGCGAATTTTTAGAAGAATGCATGGAAGTTTTTATGGATGATTTCACAGTTTATTGTGATTCATTTGATACTTGTCTTTTCAACCTTACAAAAGTTCTTAAGAGATGTATTGAAAAGAACTTGATATTGAACTTTGAAAAATGCCATTTCATGGTCAATGAAGGGATAGTGTTAGGACATTTGATTTCTAAGAAGGGGATTGAGGTAGATAAAGCTAAAATTGAAGTCATCTCCTCTTTGCCTTATCCTGCCTGTGTTTGAGATATCAGATCATTTCTAGGTCATGCAGGATTTTATAGGCGATTTATTAAAGACTTCAGCAAAATCGCATTAACTCTTTCGAACTTTTGCAAAAGGATGAAAAATTTGAGTTTGATGATTCTTGCAAAAAGGCTTTTGATACATTAAAATCAAAACTCATTTCTCCACCTATTTTAGTTGCTCTTGATTGGAACTTGCCTTTTGAGCTTTCATGTGATGCATCCAATTGTGCTATAGGGGCTATGCTTGGACAACGAGAAGAGAAATTAGCAAGAGTCATCGCTTATGCCTCTAAGAAACTGGATCCAGCTCAAACAAACTACACAACTACTGAAAAAGAGCTCTTTGCAGTAGTCTTTGCATTAGAAAAATATAGACAATATTTGCTCAACTCACATGTCATCATCTTTGCTGATCATGCAGTTATTAGGTACCTCTTAAGGAAGCCACAGTCAAAACCTAGATTGATACGGTGGAACTTGCTTCTTTAGGAGTTTGACATTGAAATAAAGGATTGAGCTGGCGCAACAAATCACGTAGCCGACCATTTGAGCAGGCTACCTGAGGACACACAGGGAGTAGACTCCTCTGAACTGACTTGTGATTCTTTTCCTGATTTAGTTCTATGCGCTTCAGTTTTCAAGGAACCCTGGTATGCACATATCGTCAATTACCTGATGACCAGGCTAACCCCTCCTTTTATGTCTCAGGCATAGGCTCAAAAATTAAAAAGCGAAGCTCGATATTTCATCTGGGATGAACTTCACTTGTGGAGGGTGTGCAGTGACTAGGTAATTAAGAGATGTGTCCCTAATGAGGAATTTGATGCTATACTTTCAGCTTGTCATTCAATGGTTGGCGAGGGCCATTTCAGTGCTAGGAGGACAACGCGGAAAATTCTGGATTCGGGTTCTTACTGGCCCACTCTTTTCAAGGATTCATTTCACTTTTGCAAATCATGTGATAAGTGTCAACGTTTTGGAGGATTAGGAAAACGACATGAAATGCCACAGCACCCACTTCTGTTTTGCGAGATCTTTGATGTTTGGGGTATAGACTTCATGGGACCTTTCCCCCCATCTTTTGGCCTTGTGTATATCCTCCTAGCTGTTGACTATGTCTCTAAATGGATAGAGGCCGTTCCTAAGAGAAAAGACGACGCGCAAGTAGTGTCCAAATTCCTTAAGTCAAATATCTTATGTTGATTTGGGATCCCGAAGGTTGTGGTTAGTGATAGAGGAACCCATTTTTGCAATAGAGTTATTAGCAACTTACTTTCCAAGTTTGGAGTTACGCATAAAGTTTCCACTGCCTACCACCCGCAAACCAATGGCCAAGCCGAAGTATCGAACAGAGAGGTGAAGCATATTTTGGAAAAAATGGTCGAGTCATCCAAAGAAGATTGGAGTCTACACTTGGAAGAAGCACTATGGGCTTATCGAACTGCTTACAAGTCCCCAATAGGCAAGTCCCCATATAGGCTGATTTATGGCAAAGCATGCCATCTACCTGTAGAGTTAGAGCATAAAGCTTATTGGGCGGTTAAACAATGTAACATGGATTTGGAACTGTCGGGTATAGAAAGGAAACTCTAGCTGCAAGAATTGGAAGAGTTAAGGCTTGAAGCATATGAACAGTCTCGTCTCTATAAGGAAAAGGCAAAGCTAATGAATGACAAGATTCTTCACAGGAAGAATTTTAAGGAAGGCGACAAAGTCCTCTTATACAAGGCCCGTTTCATTTTTAAGCATAGCAAGTTCAATACTCGTTGGGATGGACCATATGTGGTAACTAAAGTGCACAGTTTTGGTATGGTAGAACTTCTACATGAACAAACCAGAGCCAGACTCAAAGTCAATGGGCATCTGCTAAAGCTCTACCATGAGACCCCCAAACCTCCATGAATATCAGGTTCTTTCTCTCCCTCACTTGTTTATTTACTCCAGGATTGTGATTAGTGATACAATTTTTCAGATCATACTTTCATAGACAAGTGTGGGGGAGAACCGTAGGTAGATAGGTTGTTTTTACTTTCTTTAGTAGTCTTCTACTTTTATAATTTCCCATTACTCTCATGCCTTGTTCTTTCAAGTTTCATTATGCTCATTTTCATTGCGGAAAATGTGTTCTTTAAGTGTAGGGGAGCTGTTTCCCTATTTATTTTTCTTGTTGCATGCCTGTTTGACATCTTTTTTATGTTCGTGTTAGCCAATCTTGCATTATGTTTTACTTGGAAAAATTATATGTCATTCTGCTCGTCGTGGCGAGGCCGATCAATTTAACACGAACGTTGCGACGTCAACACTGTTGCACGCCGCGACGTCCACACGTCATAACGCACACTGTTGCACGCCGCGACATCATCCTTTTTGCAGTAATGATTTTTGCTGAACTCTTTTACTCAGTTCAAACATTTTCCACACCAGGCTCTTGTAACTTTTGTTTTCAAAGACTTTATAAGTTTCAAAGTGATACTTGAGTTTAGGAAAGTACCTTCCATTCTTTTAATGATAGTCAGTATTGGCTAATTTTACTTTCGATGTTTTCGACACAAAGTAAATGAAGGCATGCTAACAAAGTAGCACTTTAAGTTTTTGAGACTTGAGATTGTTCATTGAGATCATACCCTTGTTGGAAGGATATTTGAGCCTAATTTTTCTTCAATCTTTGTGTGCATCTGCTTATTTCATATCTCTCTAGAACTTGTTTCAATTCTTACTCAAAGCTTTATGGACTAGAATTTTGTTGATGTGATAGAGGCGTTCTTTCTTCAACCCTTTTTCCCCAAACACAGTCCCACAAAAACAGTCCCTTGCTAGCCTATTGAGCCTTTTTATATTATGAGCACTTGCATGCGTCCTTATATGATGTCATTAGTTTATATTAAAAAAAAGTGTGTGTGTGTCCCAAAAAGGGACAGTGTCTCAAAAAGAGATATTATACATGGAAAAAAAAGAGAAAAAAAAGAAAAAAAAAAGAAAAGAAGGTATATACAAATGTTATAATTATTAGTTCAACTGTTGACATCAGTTTCATAATTTAGTGCATGTGTTCATACTTTTTCTTTCTTTCATTTCATCCATTCATCTGCCCTCCGCACATTACAACCTTGAAAAGTCCTCTTGATCTTCAAAATTATAGTTCTTGTAGTGGAGAAATAGAGCTGATACAAGCTTATGGTAGAGTATGGATTAAGTAAATTGAGAGTGAAATATCCCTAAACACAAGTGAGATGAACGCAAACACTTTACCTTGAGTGACATCTCTTTTGTCCAATCTCTTGAATTAAAATTCTTTTAGTGTTTGCTTTATTAGCACTCTTTCAATTTGCTTCGATTGAATTATGAAGAAGTGATTTGTGTCAATTTCCTATTATTGTTTTGAACATGGGCGAATTTTTCTTTTACACTTGTATCTTTTGACTCTTGTAAACTTTTTCCAGGAGTACAAAGGTGTAACTGTGGGGGAATTTGATTGAGCCAAGTTTATTTTATAAATTGGCTGAACTTTCATAACTATTAATGTACTTTCTGACTCTGAATTTGTGATTTTTGTGCTTAAATTAGTTCCTTAGAGTGAGCTCATATTATTTGAAAATTGTTAGTAAAATTGTTGCAAATTGATATAATTGCATTATAATTTTTCTAAGGACAATTGATACTGAAAATTGCTATTTTGTCTTGTAGGAAAAGAAGGAGTCAACTATGCCAGCAAGTCAACAGCACGTGAGCCTCCCAGCACGTCGCGACGCATCCAGACAAAGACACGCCGCGGCGCACACCGATCTCCACGACGCGGCAAGTGAGCCAAGGACAACACGCCACGGCCTCTATTAATTGCCTCGCTACGACGAGTGAGCCAGAAGCGTACACCGCGACGTCACTTAATCATCACACTGTAGCGAGCAGACGGATTTTCGGACTCCAAATAGAAATTTCCCTCACTGTGCTGACCCGACCCGTATCCATCATCTATATATTTGCCGAATTAGGTCATAAAAAGGGGAGGAATACAGAATACACACTAAAAACACATTCGGCAGACCTAAGGGGTGACCATTCGACATTCCACTACCGCCATTCTCCACCTACGACAATCATCCGCCGTCGCCGACCATTTCGTCATCATCTCCACCGCAAGTTCCACCTTCTACCATGGGTGACGTCGGAGCTTCGACAGTGATGAGGACTTCCGGAGTTATGCTTGGCTAGGCGTTCCGACCTCTTGAAGATGTAGCAATGGCTTGAGTTCACGGGCTTCAAAAGGGAGTAACCGAACATTGTCTAGATTTTAGTTATATTATTATAAAACTCTGAGTTAGAGTTTACGGTAGTATGATTAAATTAGCTTGGTTATAGTTTAATCGGGTGTTGAACAATGTT